>MU226578.1:348036-364457 GCA_018584345.1 Thuja plicata | reverse complement strand
GTAAAGATTAAAGGGGGATGTTAGAATATGTAATCTTTCCTTGGTGAAATATATTATAAACCAAGGTAGTTTAGTTTATTTATTATGTAAGTAGGAGATTCCTATAGAATCCCTACATGAACGCATGCCCTCTTGTCCATGTGTGAGGACATAATATTTATTTGTAATTTCTTTTCTTCTAGATTCCTCCTTAAGAGGAATTAGCACAAGTGGCACACACATTATGAATGTGGCTCACATGCACGTGGGAGTTACTTTCAACTCCTTTCTTCTCATCTCTACATAAAAGATCCTTCTTTTCTCTTTATTTCTCATTCACTTGCAACACTAAGTTCATTATTCTCATTCTCTTGAAGCATTGTATGAGCATTTTTCTCTCATTCTCTTTCTTTCTCTCTCTCTTAGGCTTTTTGGCCCATTCTTAATAAGATCATGGGGGTTTTTTTACGCTTTTCCCCCTTCAAAAACTTCTTGTCTTCTTTGTTGTTTCTTTTTGGTGTATGCTCTAAGGATTAGTTTAATTCATGATTATCTTCCTTTTTCCTAACTCATTTGGATTAATATGTTCCTAGCTCGAATTTGATTATCCATTTTAACAGTATGAAGCTCTTATAGATGGCTTATGAGAAGCTTCATCCCTTCATATTAAAAACTTGGAAATTTATGGGGATTCACAATTGATTGTCAAACAAATCAAAGGAGGTTATCAAACTAAGAATGATAAAATGATGCAATATCAATATTTGGCTCTCAATATTCTTTCATGATTCTCTTCTTACACAATTCAAACTTTACCTAGGAAAGATAATCAATAGGCAGACATCATGGCAAGCGCAGCTTCTTTGGTTTTTCTCGAGAATAATGATGAAGACTTTCAATTCACTATACACACTCTTAAATTTCCTGCAACTTCTAATAAAGTTACTATTGATTGTTGTAACTTTCATTTAGATGAATGGTATTTGCATGTCTTTCATTTTTTGAAAGATAATACTTTTCCTGAATCAGCAACAAGAAACACACGTAATCGTATTAGAAAGCTTGCAGCCCATTATATTGTTTTAGGGGAAACACTTTACAAATGTTCTTACAACGGCTTACTATTAAGATGCCTTAGCCAAACTGAAGTACCTGTCACTTTAGCAGAATCTCATTCTAGCTCTTGTGGAGGGCATTTTGGTGGGAAATATTTAGTTAATAAACTTCTTAGAATGGGATACTATTGGCAAACAATGGAGCAAGATTCCTTTATGTTTGTTAAAATGTGTCCTCAGTGTCAACAACATGGTAATTAAATTCATGATCCTGCTCATGAGCTTCAAAATCAAGGTGCTCCATGGCCTTTTAGCATTTGGGGTTCTAACCTTATTGGAAAAATCTCACCGGCTTCTTCTCAAGGACATATGTACATCCTCACAGCTACAGATTACTTTACAAAGTGGGTAGAAGCTATCCCTCTTCGTTCTACTACTACGGATGTTATCTGTAATTTTATCCTTAATCATATTATAGCATGATTTGGTATTCCTTCAATGATAGTTTCAGATAATGGTACTTCTTTCAAGAATAAAGAAGTCAAAAAATTTATGGAGAAATATTGTATTCAACATAGATTTCCTACTCCCTATTACCCTCAATCTAATGGTCAAGCCGAAGCATCAAACAAGGTTATTGAACAAATATTAAAGAAAACTGTTAACAAACATGTGAAAGATTGGCATACACAACTTACTTATTCTTTGTGGGCTTATAGGACTAGTGGTCATACGACAATAGGTACTTCCCCTTATAATATTGTTTATGGTACTGACACTATCATGCCTTTAGAATTAGAAATACCATCCTTGCGTGTTTCATTTCATGGGATCATTGACAGGGATACTTTCCGGGAACAACGATTACAAGAATTAGAAATGTTAGATGAACAACAGATAAATGCTTTGAAACATATTAAGGCTTATCAAAAATCACTTTAGAAATAGTATAATCACAAGGTGATTGAACGATCATTCTTGGTAGGTGATTTAGTATTATATGAAAATCAAAGGAATGTGAATACTCTACCTGGTGAAAAAGGAAAATTTAGCCCAAATTGGCTTGGACCTTTTGTGGTAAATGAGGACTTTACTTTAGGTGCTTATAAAATTGCTGATATGAATGGTGTTTCTCTTAAGGAACCTATCAATATTATGCATCTCAAACGTTATCATCCCTAATTCATCATTCTTTCTTTATGTAGGTATGTGTTCCTTATAGAATAATTATTTTATAAGTTATGTAAATTAGAATGCATTCACACATATTTTCCTTTCCTCTTTCTTTTATTAAGTTTTATGCATTGATGAAAATATAAGTAATCAACCATAGAACTATTTGTTCAAAACAAAGTCTTCTTCATAAATAAGTTTCTTCTAAGTTTAGTACATATGTGGCATATATGCCATATCTATCAAACTCTATCTCTATGCTCTGAAGGTCGGTGGCTCCCAACTCTCTCTGATTTATGGTGTGAGGCTGAGGATCTCAAAATGGTAGTCCATGTCTGGCTCCTTGAGATGCTCATCTCCTGGATACACTCATGGGCTCTCTGTAGATCTGTCATCACCTACTCTTTTCTTTCTTTACATAGCCTCAGTTCTCGCTGCACACATAGGAAGATATCTTCATGTCTTCCAAGATCCCTTTGTCCTATAAGGGACTCTCTCTCACTAGCTAGTAGTCAGTAGGATGTACATGTATCCTTCAAAACCTCAGATACAAAACTCCTCCACTCCATTACGCTTGCTGTAAAAATTCAAATTCAAAACTTCTTTAAATACTCCTTTTAGAAAAAAATTTAATCAAAACATTCTTAAAATAAAAATTCCATATATCTTACCTGGATCTCCCGCCTTGGCTTCACTAAAGGATCTAGACGATGGGGGCATGGAATGACTACCCTCTCCTCGCTTGCTATGTCTAGGTCTAGGTGGTGGTGTCTTTGTGTGTGCTCGGGGAGGTCTCCGTGATTTCAAGGGTGGAACATAGACTACTTGATCACCGGTACCTATGCTACTGCCTGGGGGCATCCACTATGCTCTCTTTTTGCTCTCTCCTCTTCTCTCTCCTCTACTCTCTCATCTGCTCTCTCCTCATCCATAGGATCTCCCTCAAAGGGATGCTCCTCTTCATTTTCCTAGTCCTCCTCCTCTTCTACTGGTATTTCACCTGCTCAAGGATTCCTCTCCAAAGGACCTAGATCACCTGTGGGGTGGTCATCAGGAAAGATAGGATGGGTCCCCTGTAAACTCCAATATCTGATATAATCTCTACTTGCACCTACATAGGATGTACCAGGGTCTACCTCTACAACCTCAATCTCATATGTCTCACTATCAACAATATCTACCACTATAGGTCGGTGTATGGTGCTAGGTCTATGATAATATCTCGTAGGGTATACATATCAAGGTACTATCTAGGGAACCCACTGTACTAGACCAAACTGTCTCATTACCCTATCATAGTAGTATGGAATCACACCATGGTTTTTAGGACCTTCTAGTAGCTTGCATTGTTGTGAGTGTCTCAATTGATGTCGGGTATCCAGCCATCATCTGACAATAAGGTCTCCATATCACATCTATGCCTAGTATACGGTCAAGGCATACTCTCTAAAAGAGGATATCTCCATACTACCAGACATCTAATAGCAGATATGAAAAGGCTCTTGGTGTGATTGCATCTATCATCATAGGAACACCCTATGTTCATGTACATGCGAAATGCTCAAACATCCAAACCTGAAATAAGGTGCATACTGTAAGACTCTCCTGCTAGTATCTCACTAACTGACTCAACTCATGATAAATATGAGCCAACATGCTATGGTCCCATGAGATGATGATCCTATCACTCTCCATCCTACGTATGAGATGGGTGAATGGTGCTAAAAATATTGTACCCTTTGTGTTGGGAACTACAACCAAAGCAAGTATACATAGCATCATTCTTTGTACCAAAGGTGTCAGACCTGCTAGTATGGCTGATAGAGAGATTAGATCTGATCGGGTCCTCACCTATGACACTCATCCTAAACAATACTGCATATCTTAAAAAATATCAGGAGGACCCCATGGTACTCTCAATATAATAGGTTCACCTCAGACCGGCAATCATAGGATCCTGTACGCATCCTCCAGCGTGATCGTGATCTCTCCTGACGGAAGATGGAAGGAACAAGTATCCTCATCCCATCTCTCTATTAGGGCTGATATCATGGACCAGTGGAACCTCATCTGCATTAAAATTTCTACCTAGAAGAATCCCACATCTCTCAATAACTATATCTCATCCTACTATAACTCAGACACGCTCTCTTTGACAGACAATAGTAACCCTTCGAAGGGATGCGCTCGTAGATGGATAGGGTCCTGTAAGCACAAATAGGAATCTTATCAGTGCTCTATCATAAAATGACTACTGTACCCACTTTACCTAGTCAAGGTCAACCTTTATGGGTCAAGGTCGACCTTTTTGGGTCAGGGTTGACCTTTGTGGGTTAGGGTTGACATTCACACTAGAAAGGCCTGAACCTTCCCAGCCAAGGTCAACCTTAAAGGGTCAAGGTCAACATAACTGGGTTAGGGTCACACTTTCTAGGTCAGGGTTGACCTTTCCTATAAAACATGAATTTTTCAATCACAAACATCAAAAATAGGACACCTACCTTGGGCAGTGGCTGTCCATTGGCCAGGCGCTCTCTCAGGACCTCCATACGGCTCGCTCAAAATTCCTCTCTCCTTGGCATCTTGTCTCCTTCTCCAAATGCTACAAATGGTAAGAATGAGGAGGTAAGTATTTCTTTCTCTTATTTATAGTGACAAAATTAGGGTTTTATTAGGGTTTCATTTGAAATTACTTAGGTTAAATTTGAATTTCCCTTCAAATTTCACTTAGATATGCATTCACTTTTCTCATCATAACTTGAGTTCAGTAGCTCCATTTTTAGTGTCATCAGAGCAATTGGAATCATGATTCAGATACCTAACCTCTTAATTTAGTTTAGGTAAGGTTTAGGATCCTTCTAATTGGTTTAGGAAAAGACTTCTCAATAAACTGCATATTCAGTGTATAGAACTAACCTTATCACCCTGTTTCACCTTTCAAGAATTAGTAAGCCAAATCAAGGGGCATAAGAGGCTCTATGCACTTCTCAAAATCATCATAGTAATACTAAGGTGTTATATGAATTTTCATTAACCTTGTGTACTACAGGTTGCAGGTATTAATTGTTTCTTGTAGGATCTCCTCATTGAGGACTTGGCTATATCCTTTTTATACTTTATGATGTTTTCTTACTTTAACTTGCATACTCACGTAGTGTCATATCTAAGATAAAGTGGGTGATAAATGCATCATCTTAAAATTTAATCACTTCCATTTTGGTAGGTTTAGCACCTTCGTTTAGTATGCTTGCATATTAGATTTGTATTTAGGAATGCATCTGCACTTGATTATGCATGTTTAAGTGAAATTAGGGTAGGATCTTATGGATTCTCCTAGATTTCCCTCTCCATGACTCTTTCCTCTATGTAGGACCTATTTATTGGTCCTCCTAGGCCTTATCATGCTCTTCGTAGGCCTCTAGACCTTCATCCCAACATTCTGGGAGATTCCCTCACCTTCCTACGTCCCTGACTGACCTAGGAATCTCACAGACTCTTTCTTGTGACCTACCTGAAACCTCAGGTCAAGGTCAAGATCAACCCTGACCTAGGTCAGGGTCAAGGTCAACCTTGACTTAGGTTAGGGTAGAACTTGACCTTGACCTAGGTCAAAGGTGAGGTTGACATAGACCTTTGTCGGATGTTGGCCCCCACTTTCAAATTTGGAGCTTATCAGGGTTCTAAAATTAAAATGGGTCCCCGAGTTCAAATGCAGAAGTGTTCTCTCTAATATTTGATTTAATTCATCCCCTCCTTGGTTGGTGATTTCAATTAGTGCATAATTCAAGGTGAATTTGAATTTGGGTCCCTTGCATTGCCCTAGGAGACCTATAGTGAGATCTCTATATAAGCACTCTCTTTTGCATTCATTTGATCATGAAACGAAATTGGGAGATGACATGATGCAATGATGATACAAGTAAGAAAGAGGATGATATAGAAGTACAAGCTAGAAGGACATATTAAATCCATTCTCAAGCATTTTTGGTGGACAAGCTATTGTGGATCTTTATTGAAGCAAGAAGGTGCTCTTCTCTTTAGATCTACCATTCTCAACATTCAAGCATTCAAAGCACATTATTATGGGATACCAACTATGGATTGTGAATTGATATGAGTACTTTAGCCTTGGGGGCTTGGTATGCTTTCTTTATCACATTCAAATCTATGCATTTTCCTTCTCATTTCTATGTATGTTAGGATTGTTAATCTAGAGGATTAGATGTTGATATTACATATTTAAAGACTCTTTCCAAGGAGAAAAACACACACATATAATTTATATATTTGACTATTCGTGGATGTGGAGATCACCAAAATAGGGGTTTGACTAAGGCAAAACTCTATATAGCCACCACAAAACCCTCTTATTCAGATATTTTGTAGGTGCTATTTTTGGGAGTTACAGGTGCAAAACAATTGATCTGAGACAATATTTGTGTACCCTTTTCAGCAAACTATCAGGATCTAAAAATAGATTCTCTATTGAGGTAGTATAGGTCAGTGTCAAGATTATTGGGTTAGAGGTGACATTTGTGGGTCAAGTTTGACCTTTTTCACAAGACGGTGTCAAATCAGAAAATAATTTATGAGTTTTATTCATCTCTACATTTATGTTCCGAGTCATCCTTCAGATTTTGTAGAAACTCAACACAGGCTACAGAAAATGAGTTTTTCCAGTTCTGATATGTCTTGAGGTAGGTATCTTATCTCATTATTCTTTGCAAACACCCTTCATTTCTTATCATAATAATTAAGTGTAATAGATTGAAGGTGGACTTAGTATCTCTTTCTTTATGTAATTCTCATTATGCAAATCTTATCTAGGAGATCCAAACAAACCAAATTTAGATCTTACACTAATAAATCTAGAAACCTACCCGATCCATCCCTTAAAGCTTGATGATTGATTAGGCAAGGAAGATAGTAACTTCCCCAAGAAATTTGCACATTCATGCCACCCTGAGCATTTGGAGTTAGATAATACAATAGCATGGAGCCATTGTATGCTTGATAGTGGTCATATTCTAATTAGCTCTTATGTTTGTGCCTACATATGTGGACAATGGTTTTCAATCTCATCGAATCTTTACAGTAGAAACTGATTGCATGTGTCTTCAACCTTACAAACCTTGTGAAAAATAGTTCTTGAACATACACAAATCTGATATTTTTGAAGTCCTTTTTCCAAATAGATCAACATTTGTATGCTTCTTGCAAGGTTACTTTGCCTCTTGCAATATTTTTTGCTCAAATCCTCAAGATCATCATTTATTCTAAAAACATTCCAAGGCACACTTGTCATAGACAATGCCTCATCCTAAAACTATCAAACTAAGCTCATATCTATTTTTGTCAAGTACAAGAAATTCAAGTCCTCCATTTCTCCCCATATCCTATGCTAGCAGAGTCATCTTCCCCCACCATCTTCTTTCCATCTTCTTCAGAGTCAGTCCTTCTTCTTAATCTGAGCTTAAATATTTCATTCACCTCCCTCCTTTCTCCTTACCCAACTCATCCTTAAAGTATCATGTCACACATCTATTATGATGAGTTGGGTTGTCATATCTCTTCCTTGTCTTTATCCTATTCTAGTGATGATGAGAGTCTTGTTGATCATGATGTTTATTTTGAAAAACTTAGCAATATTACTCCAAATCACATCCAAACTCTAGCCATTCCTCCATCCTACCCCATCATATCTTTATCCTATTCTAGTGATGATGAGAGTCTTGTTGATCATGATGCATACTTTGAAAGCCTTAGCAAAAATGCCCCAACATCCTATTCTAGTGATGATGAAGGTATTGTTGATCATGATGCATACATGGAAAGCCTTATCACACTTGCTCCAAGCATCCTCCAAGCTCTAGCCATTCCTCCACACTATCCCATCATGCCACCATGCATACCCACCAACACTCCTTATCCTACCTTTGATAAGGGAAATCCATCTTATCCTTCATCCACATCTTCTTCCTATACATTCATACCTCCATCTTATCCCATAGTCATGCCTCAAACTCCATTTTTCCATCACAACACTACTAGCTACATCCCTAATCCCAATCCACCATCTAATTATCCTCCAACCCATTTCCAAAATCATAATCCTAGTCCTCCATTTCCTCTAAACCATCACCATGATCCCCATGCTATTTATAATCTACCATTCACTCTATCCTACCCATCTACCCCATCTCATCCCAATCTACCATCTCCAATTCCTACCTATATTAACACATATTTCATACCCCAATCCATCCCTCATCTCCCATTAGTTATTCAATCTTGTTCACAAGTCACCCCCATGCCTACCTATGTGAACTATCTCGCCGTACCATCTTCCCACCATCTGATATGTAAGTCTTCAAGGAGTTTCACAAGGAAGTCAGTAGAAAATCCATCTCTTAAAGAGTCACATCATATCACTCCCCATGGGAAAACACTAGTGATGAAGCCCTTCCATCTCTCACACCCAACATTCCTCTTCCATCTCTCATACCTATTATTTCCCTTCTAAATCTCATACTTTTTGATCCTCTTCCATCTCCCATACCTATTATTTCCCTTCCTGATCTCATACTTTTTGATCCTCTTCCATCTCCTAGCACCATTGAATTCCCCTCACCTATTGAATTCATCCAATCTTCATCCCCATCTTCTCCTCTTGACACTATCTATATCCCATTCAATGAACCTCACTCATCCACCCTTCTTCCCTCTCTAACGGAATCACCCATCCCTCCATCCAGCCCATTTTAAGAATCACCCATCCCCCCATCCAAACCATTTGAAGAATATATGATCACTTCATCCAACCCATTTGCAGAATCCATCCATCCATCCAACTGATTTGAAGAATCCATCCATATATCCCTCATCACACCATCCACATCAATCCAATCATGTCAAGACCTTGTCCAAAAGCATTTTAAAGTATCCATTGACTTGAATAAAGATTGTATCATCCAATCTACTCCACTTCCTAATTAATCAACTCCTCCATATCTAGATCCTAACATCCCACTCCATCCATTACATGATCCATCCACTCCACTTCCTAATTCATCCACTCCTCCATCTCAAGATCCAATCCTTCCATCTACTCCAACTCTAAATCCATTACCCAACCTGAGTCAAGATCCAAGCATCCCCTCCCCCCCTTAGCCTCCTTTATCACCTCAAAATACAACTATCCCACCACCATTACTCCATCACCTGGGTCCACTCACATTCATATGCCGTGGTCCACTTAAAACAAAAGAAATCATCTACATCTCCACCATTTGTCGTCCACCTAATAATGGACTCACATCTTGTTCCTTACTGAAAAGTATCCTAACTTGACTCAAATGCTAAAAAAATGGAATTATCAAGGTAAAGGCGTGGGCATAAACAAACAAGGTACCTTGGAGCCCATTCAAGTTAAAAGACATCCATGATCTTATGGTATTGGTTACGCACCTAGAGGCCCTTCTACCAAAAGTGTTGGTACAACTAAAGGAAAGTTCATGAGTGCTTTCAAACCCTCCATCACATCTTACAATCATCCCTCTAAATAATATAACTCCATCCCCCCTCCTCCATCATTGCAACCTAAGGAAACCTACCATATTCCTCCTTCATCCTCTCAATCCATTTTGGGCCGCTATGTCCCAAAATCTCATCCAACATCTTATCCCACTCCTTCCTTCATCCATCAATCCCATATAAAAAAACTCCCACCACTTACATTCCTAATCAGGATAAACAAAGGCACATACCCATGCACTCCATCCACCATCCTACCTCCACCATTCCATCTATATTTCCTCTATCTCATGCAAGTTCTCATATCTCTTCCAATGCTACTCATTATAATTTGGATGCTAAATCACCAATGCATAACGCTATAGATCCACAATCTAAAGATTGTCATTTTCACTTACAATGACATGCTCTAGCAAAATAAAATCCAATCAAAGAATTCACTACATCCCATAGGCCACAAAATCCCACCAAAGAAAAAGCAAAAATTATGTGGATCCCAAAGAAAAAAGATGACATGCATCTAAAAGAAAAATCCATTGTGGCATCTGAGGCTACTAATCCTCTAGCTGAGCATTCCTCTCCATCTTCAAAATATCTTTTGGGTCTTTATCTCCCACAACTTCCTACCATGATTCCTACATCGCATCCACAGGTACCATCCACTTCACATTCACTCTTCCCCCATCCCTCGTAACATTTGCCAATGTTGATCCTGACAACATCCCCCTATCCTACTCACTTTCCATCATTTTATCTGAATACTTCAAACTATCATATCACCTATCCCACATATCTCCCCCCACATAACTATTTCATACCTTTGTTTTCCTAAGTCACTCATCCCACATAAATTTGTACCAACATATCATGATCAACACCAAAAATAGAAAACCAGAAAAAAATAGAAAAACAACAAAAGCAAAATAAATAAATAAAGAGAAATCAATTCGTCCACTCGTGAAAACTTGGCAAACAAGTGCCTTCAACAGGTACCATGATGAAAACTTGGTAAACAGGCATCATGTGTAGTTCTCCATCCAATTTCTCTTCACACTTGGGAGCAAGTTCCTTCTGGCCACCATCCATCTACCATCCATATCATGTCTTGTCTTTTTCACTTCCTCCATTCTCCTCTGGATCTTGATGATAAATATACAGGCCACCATATCTACATTATTTTGGACATCTCTTGACATATATCTCCCATCTTCCATCTTTATCCACCTATCCTTTTATCCACCCATCCTTCCTTTTGCACTATCTTCCTCCCTTATCCACCCTTTATCCTATCTTTCATTCAACTTTTTCATCCTCTTTTTATCCTCTCTTCCATCCTATCGTACCCCTCCTAATGCTTCCTCACATGCATGACCTACCCTAAGTGGGGCCATTCTATTCCTTGGTGATGTATTCCTTAAAGACCTTCTCGTATCCACCTTTCATTTCCCAATTCTCCTCTCCTATCCACAATCCTTCAATTATCCATCCATCCCTCTACTAAAATCCTTCCATCTAGTGCTTCCATCTCTACATTCCCCAGCGTCTCCTCCATATTCCAATTCCTCCTTTCATATATCCCATCACTTGTTTCTTCCCTTGTCATTGGTATCTAGCTCTAGGATATTCTCATGCACCCAATTCCACCCATTCCAATCCTAATTTTCCTCATGACCTACCATCGCATGCAAATCCTATCCATATCCTCTAGCTATCCAAATTCAAGTAGCAATAATCCCTTCCAAGAAGACCCTTAGCCTTTCTGCAAGCTTTGATCACAATCCACTCATCATCATTGGAATGCATCCTTCCCAATCCTTGTGTTCTCTTTGGGATTACATCGTTCCCACATATAGAGCACCCCATCTACTATTCCTCTATCTTGACCTTTTGTCTCAACCGAGGAAACATCATGCATATCTACCTCATCTCATTCATTCTCTCTAAGCTTCAGTCTTGTAAAAATCTTGTCTGTGTCAGTCTAGTCTTCAGCCAAGTCCCACTTGTACATATTTCATGTCCTTGGTTGGTCTCCTTGTAGAAAGTGATCTATTTTCAGATCCTTAATCCTATGGTTCAACAAGTTACTTTTGATAAAATATAGTTTCAACAATTTGATCATCATCACAACTTTGACAAATCAGATTAACACTTGACATCTCCATGGAAATGAGTCCTTGAGGATGTATCCTTCCTCTTGTTGACTTAAATCCAATCATCTTTTTGGAAATAGGTCCTTGAGGATGTACCCTTACTCTTTTTGACCTAAATCTAGATCATCATCACTAGGTTCTTATAGGATGAATCCTTCCTCTTAACCTAATCTCAATCCAATCATCATCCCATATTGTTGATCTCTCTAGAAAAAGGTGTCTTGTTATTGAATTTTTTATCTTGAAATTTGATTTTGGTTCTTGGTTATCATTCCTGATTCTTTTTGGTTGTTCTCCTCCTCAAATTTTTCATGATTATTTATATTATGGTATGCTATGAATGGATACACCTGGGATATGAAACTTAATCCTTTTGTTTTCTTCTTGTGTGTCAGTCGAATATGACCCTTGCATGTATGTAATATGTTTGGGTTTGCATGATGCACTTGGGAAATGTCATTTTCTTCTGGGATTTTCCAACATCATTTCCACCATGGATCTTCTTGGGAATCATGTGTGATGGTGGGAAAACCCCCGTTTGTCTATTGTGTTAGTCCTCTACAACACCAGCGACAAGTCCTTGTGTTCCTAGTAACCTTGGCATAGTCTCTAGCATTGCTATATCAAAATAAGTGCTCAACTACATGGCTGTATTCCACCCCAGAATACCCCTTGCTCAAGATTCAATAAAAATCCCCCCATCCCCTCCCCAAAGAAACAAATCAAATCCCATCCACATCACAACATTTCCCTTTTATTCTAATCAAATCCTGTCTCAAACCTTACCCTTCATCCTTGAAGCAAACCTTCCTATTCCATCTGTCATTCTTCTATCCCCTGCCTCTTTCTTCTATGCCCCCTTCCTTTTTTCTTCTATACTATCTTTCTTGGCCATCTTTTCGAGATGCCACTAGGGCTTTTCCTTTTCTTCCTCTCACCCTCTAAAGGGGACATAATCCTGGTCATTCTATTCTAATCCTATCCTAATAGTCACTCTGGGGAAATTTCATTGCCTACGTCCATATCTTTGTGTCATCTATTGTTTTAAATGTCTTTGAAATAGTGTTATTCTAACACTATGTCCAAGAGGGGCAAAATGTAGACACCTAAATCTGATTAACACATCTAATCCTATTTAGTGCCTTTTAGGACATATCAGCTAAGTAATCAAGCATTACCTAATTGACCTATGTCATCCCCTAGCCCTAATTAATTCAATTAATTGGCTATAGTCCTGATTAATTATTAAAAGAAACCAATAGCTTAATAATTAATTAAAACCCTATTCTCCTATTATTGAATAAATAAGTTATTTATGTAATTCAATTCATTAATATTCCCTTTAACCCCTAACCTAACCTATCCCAACCACCTAACCTTGAGTTCTAACTCAACCCAACCCCTTTACACATGCTAACCTAACCAATCCCAACCACCTAACCCTGAGTTATAACTTAACCCAACCTCTTCACCCTTGCTAATCCTATCTTAAACCCTAATCCTAATCCTAAACTCTCCCTAATGATGCCACATTCCTAATCTTTGGATTAGGAATTCAATCACTTTCTCAAGCCATCCTCATCCAAGTGCATTGAATGCTCTTACATCCTCATTAATGCCTCAATAATTCCTCTTACACTCCTCATAAAGGCTCTTACACCCTCATTAATAACCCTATCTTGTGGAGTCTTCTTGGCTCTCTTCCCTAAATGGTCACATTCATCCATCTTTGCAACCCAATCATATTGTGACACTTATCACAATATAATGCACTTGAAAAAGCACAATCCATGTGCTCTTTTCTAGGTGCATCTGGGCCTCCTGAGGATTGCATCCTGGCCCTTGATTTGTCACCCATTTTGTATAAAACAAACCTCATTCTTTAAAAATTTAATCCACCTTCCATGTAGAGTTATAATGCTATTTTGAGAGAAAATCATAAATCCATCTTTTAGAGAAGAGTTATAATGCCAGTTTGAGATCACAGCTTGAAGCTTGAACCACATCCATGAGCACACATCCACACCAAATGGACAAATCTAATGAACAAAATGGAGTTTGAATGAGCTTTTAGGAGGTTTTCACTTTCTTCATTTAGCTTATTTCAAGTTTTCATTTTATGTCTTAGCATGTATGTAGTTTAGATTATTAGTTGTTGAGTGTTTTGATTCGTTATTATGCTCCTTTACACCTAATTTTCATAGCTCACATACACAATGTTAAAATTATCTATTTATACTTTTAGAATTAGCTCACTCCATTGCATGGAACAAAGAGAATCCCCTATGATTTAACATCATTGATGTGCAAGGAAATAAAAAATTATCAGAAGCAAAACCCATAAGATAGTATTTAGAGATTAAATACACTCTTTTAGAATGAAATTTCTCTTAACAAAAGATCAAAGATATATGTAGGACATATAAAACTAGGTGAATAAGAGTAGTTAGATATTCATGCTAAACCAAAAATGACATTAATATGAAACCCTAAGAATATTAGTGGAAAAAGTGTAGATTTTAGCCCAAAAAAATCATTAAAACATGCCAAACCTATGGCATAATTGTACATTTCATTCATGTGATTGATATTCTTCTTCATCCATCTCATCATGAAGATCATCATCATTGTCGATGACATCATCACCACCACTATCATCATCATCATTGTCATCATCATCATCATCATCATCATCATCATCATCATCATCATCATCGTGGTCAGTAGCATCATCATCATCGTCTTCTTCTTCATATTCTTCTTTAACTAACTCTTGATTGTGATCATCATCTACATCATCATCCACTTCATCCACTTCCTTGGTATCTTCTTATTCCACCACATTATACTTTATTGACCTTCCTCTTGGATCATGTCTAACAACAAATGACCAACCCGGTTTATGTGGAACCTCTGAGTAAAATACCTGCTCACATTGTCTTGGAAGAACATAGGGCTCTTCCCCAACTAGCTCAAACAACCTGGTATTAATCATTAGAAATCCACTGCCATATTTAATAACAATTCTATCAAGATCATTTTTATTGAGATGTAGTCTTTACCATTTCATGATGAAGAGAACTAATTTGAAGGAATTAAAGTCACAGGAAAGTATATCAACCAAAATACCATATTATCAATTTTACAACTCTCAAGGATGTAAGTCATTTCTAGATGAAATATTGGTCACGTGGAAGACTGCACTTATCCTAGAATCACAAGTTCTCTTCATGTCATCCAAATTTTTGATGAAAAATTTAAAACCATTGCATAACATAGCCTTATGGTGTTTCACCTACAACAATGTCAAATATGTATAAATTATTCCATCAGGAGTTGAAAAACATATGGTTGATTAACAAATTTATAAGTACCTGGTGATCTCTTAAACCATATGCTAAATCTATTTCCTTTTGTGTAACATTGGGATCTCCATTACGATGAGCTTGTATAACCAATCAAGACATGGATTCTGATTTTAATCTATGACCATAATGTTGACATCGTTCAATCAATACCGTCATCCAATCTTGATTGTTTACAATAAACAAATGTATTTCATCCCACTCTTTAGCAAATGTACAAAAGTAAATAGATGATCACTTACAATAGATTTATTTTGAAGAGTAAGAATTAATTAACTATAATAACATCTCATAATTTATTACCTTTTAGTTTCCTAAATCTATCGTTGCCCACCAAGGACTCCCTTCGAATTTTTTAATGGAGTTGAGATCCCAAATGTAATCTATATGGGTCTTTGCTGCGAGATCAGGAAGATATTGAGTAACATACACCATCATCTAGTATACCATATATGCCTTAACCATAGAACCCTCGGGATGTGCTCTTTGTCATACCAAACCCTTAAAAAATTTAAAATGTCTCTCACCCATCCACATTGATCTAGCCTATGTTAGGAATAAGGTGTCTCAACCTTGGATAATTCCTATTCTTATTATTTGTTTTGTAAAATATATTTCTTGCAAATAATGTAATTAAGTGTGAGTGTACATGTCTAGTTGGCATGTTGATGTGTCACTCCATTTGATGTATCAGCATCTTGAATTGTGTGTAAGGAGATCATGGCTGAAATGGTTATGATGGATTCCTATGACATGTAAGAGCTATTTCTAGAATATTCTATGACGGGTGAAGACATGCAATGACATGTGGCAACTGATAAAGTTGAGTACTATACACTCTTCCACAATCGTGGGGTTCAGGGTTGCAATAAAAAATTTTAGGGTTCTGATTTTCTCAAAGAATGGTAAAACCCTAATGCGGCTATGTTTGGAAGTTGCCCTAAAAAGGAAAGTGCATGATATAAGCATTTTTTAGGGTTGTAGATAGATATAGTAAAAGAGTGTATTGTTGGTATGATCGGGTGCTACTGGATTAGTTTGTGTGTGTTGATTGTCTCCTGAAAGAACTTGCATTGCAAGTGTGTTGTAACCGTTGTGTTGAAGATAATACATTGTGCAGGTTTTGGAGTGCTGGGGTTTTTTACCGAAAGGTTTTCCCCAGGGTA
>MU226578.1:310063-337040 GCA_018584345.1 Thuja plicata | reverse complement strand
ATGCATGTGCATAGTCAAGCCATACACTTCTGAAAGAAAAATGGGGAGTACCACATAGTGAATATCAACAGCAAAACAAATAAAGAGAGATCAAACACTTCACACAATGCCTTGAAGGTAATAGCAACGATGCCTTGGATCTCAATGCTCGTAGGTCATCAACCATTCCAAATGCAAAGATGTAAACAATGCCAGTATTAACATTCATATTGTGCCATCAAATAAACAAATTCCATCAAAATAAAATTGAGTTAATGAGAAGACAAATCTCGAATGCCTACCTCAAGTCATGGCTGCCATGTGATTGGTCGGTGCTCTGTTTGTTATATACATATACATATATATGTATATACATATATATACATATATACATATATATATACATACATATATACATATACATATACATACATATATATACATATACATATATTGAAAGATAAAATCATTTGGGCTCAGAAGAATATGCAAGAGTACATGCATACATAAGAGGATGAACATAAATAATAAGGGTATTCAATATATGTTGTAGAGTTGAAAACATTGGTTGTCAACTTGACAACACCATTAATCCTATTTGGTTTTGACAATCAGTTTTATGACTGTTATGGAACATTTTTGGGAAGTCAGGTGGTTGCAATCGGGTTTCTTTGAATATTTTGAGTCTACTTCTTTCTTGATCCATGTGAGTGGAAAGGGAGGTGTAGAGTGGATGTGTAAGAAAACCATAATTTAATCAGTTCAATCAATAAAACAAACAATTTTCACTGCATACTATATTTTTTCCCGTGGGTACAGTTAGCAACCCTGTGTCTTCAAATGAGTTTTTTGATATCTCCATAAATAAATTATTAGAATCATCACTTTCAACAAAGTGGGCAGTGGTTTTTAGTTTCTTACTTTTGGGTTGAATGGAAGATTGTTAATCATCCCTAAAAACTAATAGCCATGGACTAGATAATTTCAACTAAATACCTATCTTTGTTTTCCTACATATGGAAATATTAATTATCAAATATTAGTTTTAAGCATAACTTGATGGATGTCTAAAAATTAGATCTAATTTTGATTATGAAAAAAGTAAGGATAGTGGGTGAAATTGTGCAGACAATGCAAGGGTAGCTTGATCTGAAACTTTAGGTAACATAAATCTTAGCATTATTTATTTTTGATACTTTCTCTTTCTAATGTGTGCCTCAGTCCATTACCAACCAAGAAATAATTCACCCTTAAATTTATAAGGAAAATATTTATTTTATTATTAAATATAATTTATAATATTAATAAACACTAAGTCTACATTATCCTGTATTTTTTTGGGAGCATAAAATTATGAGTAGATACAAATAATTAGTAGTTTAACTAAAGAAGACAGTAGCAAAACAAATAAAGAGATATCAAACACTTCACACAATGCCTTGAAGGTAATAGCAACGATGCCCTGGCTCTCAAAGCTCACGGGTCATCAAGAATTCCAAATGCAAAGATGTAAATGAATGTCAGTATTAAACAATGAGCTCATAAACAATGCATGATTCCCTAGCTTTCATCCCGCGAGCCATCAAGACATTTCCTCATGAAAAGATCATAAATGGGGAGTACCACATAGTGACTATCAACAACAAAAAATAAAGAGAGATCAAAAACTTCACACAATGCCTTGAAGGTAATAGGAAGGATGCCCTAGCTCTAAAATCTTGAGTGTCATGAAGCATTCCATATGCAAAGATGTAAATAATTCCAATATTAAACAGTGAGCTAATAAACAATGCATGATGCCCTAGC
Organism: Thuja plicata; assembly: GCA_018584345.1. Classification (NCBI taxonomy): domain Eukaryota; kingdom Viridiplantae; phylum Streptophyta; class Pinopsida; order Cupressales; family Cupressaceae; genus Thuja; species Thuja plicata. The sequence continues at coordinate 335,255 of MU226578.1, read as the reverse complement.
CTGCAGCCCGTGAGCCATCAAGACATTTCCTCATGAAATGATCATCAATGGGGAGTACCACATAGTGAATATCAACATAAAATCAAATAAAAAGAGATCAAACACTTCACACAATGCCTTGAAGGTAATAGCAACGATGCCCTAGCTCTCAAAGCTCACGGGTCATCAAGCATTCCAAATATAAAGATGTAAACAATTACAGTATTAACATTCATATTGTGCCATTAAATCAACAAATGGCACCAAAATGAAATTGATTTAATGAGAAGACAAAGCTCGAATTCCTACCTCAAGTCATGGCTGCCATATACCAGGATTCCAATCAGCTTCCACAGTTAGAGCCCTCTTCACACATGATGGTATGCGATCACGTTAATTTAGATATGAGCCTTTATTTTTCTTTTTCTTTTTCTTTTATAATCACGCGTGTGTCGCAATTCTAATGGTACCGTCACTATTATGACATCATCAGAGGCACTTGGAAAAAAAACAAAAATATACACAAATGGTAGTGTCGTCGTGAATTGGGGTCAAAATTCAACCCCAAATATTGTAGTGAGAGGGAGATTAAAGGACGGTTTGATCAGAATACATTCAACGGTTTGCACTATCCCTCAAAGGGGAAGATGAAGGTATTTTTCAATTAAGGCAACGTGGTGTGTTGATTTGTGGCAGGTTGCCAGAACATGGTCCTGTCAAGTGGTAAGATAAAGGTCAAACAAGTGAGGATGCATCTAACGGTCATCGTAAAGCCTTAATGCAAAGTGATCGAGATCTAGTCATTGAGGCATTACACCTACATGCCACATGTACTTTCTGACTAGGTGGGACCTGTGTTTTGTAACCAATGTAAAGTAAAGACCAATCAAGTCATATCTGATCATGTATCCACCTCAAGTAAAGTTGATCAAGATCAAAGTGATTAAGGAATTACACTGTGGTGATGTTTGGAATTGATGACATCATGGGTCCTGGGTTTACAAAGAAGAAAAATACATTGTAACTTAAAGTAGATCAAACATGAGGTATAAGGACTTAAAGGCCAATATGAAGTTGTTTCACCCATCAAGGAAATGCACCCTATTGATGCATGTCCAAGTCAGATCTGAGGTCAACTCCAAAGGGAAAGATAAAGATAAATTAATTCATAGTCGATCTGACGGCATGCATTAATCCTTAAAGGGAAGATTATAAATTTTTAAATGTTTAAGGCATTGTGCCTGCATGCCACATAGAAGATCTGATCCTGAGCTTGTGGATGACTTAAAAGGGGATCGACAGTTATGTTTTAAAGTTGATGAAGTTTCAATCCTGGGCCATCGATTGGGCATTTTTGCACCACTTGTGAGTGTTTAAGTTTGCATTCAAATATTTAAATGTCATTTTCACATGTTTTCATGGCGATAGCAACATTTTCAATTTATAGAGAGCATAGATGGATTGATCTAATCTAACTGCTTGAATTTATGGTTATATGGGATATTTTCAAGGCTAATCTGATCATCTAAGATATTTCCCAAGGGCATTAATAGACAAACAAGACTGATTTAGGGTATTTGCATTGTATAATTAATATTTATTGTAACCCTAATTATGCCCAAATCTGATCGATACATTGACTCATGAGCCTATGTGCTAGGGGAGGTTGTATATAAGTAGTTTTTGGTGCTTTTTTAGTTAGTTTTTAGAGGCTTATGAAAGATTTTTTGTGGCATTTTCTCTACCTCTGGATTTGTATATGTTTGTAATCTCTCGTTGAAGTTCAAATTATGCAAGACTATTTTTTATACCTTCTTTGTCCCTGGGTTTTTATGTTTGTATTTCTCTTATTTGAAGCATAATATAGTGGCTAATGTTAGAGAAATCTTGGAGTTCTTGAGCCCTCTTTTTTTTTTCATCTTTGTGCACTATTGTGAGTAATTGATTTAAATGATCTTGTGGATTTTTTTCATCCCCTATCATTTTGTCTCATTTCTATGCCTATTTGTTAGAGTGGATGTTTGTTTGCAGGTCATAGTCTGCTTCTATTCCTTACAAAAGCTATTATTTGTGAAATCTTCTCTTTCCTTAAATAGCCTCTTTTCATTTCAGACATCTCTATGAAACACTCATGCAATCATATTCAGGAAGTTGTGCATGTTTTGATTCAGATATTTCATGATATTTATTATTCATTTTGTTCTAATTCATGTTACTTTCAGTACATCTCCTTTTAGGTTAATTTTTTCTTTATTGTCTTTCAGTTCTCCTTCTATCCCTTTTCCCCCCAAGTTTACTTTTCATCTTTAAAGAGAAAAAATAGATGATTATCCAAGAGGAACCTGCCTAGATTTTGGAGGTTTCACTTTAGTTAGCATAGGTCCCACAACCTAGAAGTGATTCCCATGTTATACCAGATCATTAGACTTAAGAGTCTAATAGGGTGCAAATTTGGTGTATAACAGTTCTGGCATGCCTGGTGGAACAACAAAAAAATAATTTTATCTTTCAAAATTATGTTATCTCTGATATGCTAATTACATAATACTGACCTAGAGTGGTTCTATTTAAAGCATATCTGGTGACTCCATTGGTGTTAATAACAAGAAGATCCAGTCCTGTTAAAGTTTATGAGAAGGATAGAAACAAGGAGATCAAAGCCTTCTGAGTTTTAGCAGTTGCCTCCAACAAGTAGAAAAGGGAGATCATCTCAAAGGACATCCCCTACAAGGAGATTATAGTCTACACCCCCTATTTCAGAGGAGAGACCCTTGGTTTTTCTATTCAAGAAGGAGAGGAAGTTCTTTAAGAAAATATTTTCTATTAGATTTACTTCACTCATTGGTTCAAGTGTAACCCATATAGCTCCTTTTTAGAAAGTCATAGTTCCTACTATGGCAAGATAGTTTACATTTATACCCTTCAATTAATGGAGCCCATTGAAATTTTCTCAACATCATGATGTTTCTTTAGCAGCACTAAAAACTCTACCTAATTTCACAGGAGAAAGCCAAACAACAGCTTGTGAACACATAAGAGATGTTGCTACAATTTTTAATGTCCACCATATAATTGAGGAAGATGTGGCTACTAAGTTTTTGGTTCATGATATTCATAAAAATCAAGATAATTGAATATCTTTGTGTTTGGGTAGTGTTTGTCAATTATCTTTATTTCAGAAACTTGAAACTTAAATCAAATAGATAAAAAATGAAATATAACACCATAACACATAACATAAGATATTTTTATGAGGAAACCTTGATCAGAGGAAAACCCCAGTGGGAATTAGTACCCACAAATGATTGTACTAGTCTTATGAACTTGTTAGATTTCCTTTTCCTTGTTAGGAGCAGTCTTTACAATGCAAGTGCATTGACCCTATTAGGTGTCTTTACAAAACCTTGTTAAAGGTGAATGGATCATTTCCAGAGCTCACTACCCAATAGGATGAAGGCTACAACCTTCAGGTAATAGATATATACTATATTAAAAGATGAACTATTTTAATGCCACTATTGCCTGATCAGTTCCTTTTATGCACTGATGCTTTAATCTCTTGAAGACTTCTACTTCATACTTATTTTCTCATATTCATCTTCTAGATATCTTCTCTTCTTATTTTCCACTCTCACACTTCATGCAAAATTGCATGTCTAAGTATATATACATGCCTAAATAGATGCGACCAAAAACAAGACCTTAGTCATCCCAAAAACAACATACACAACGCTTCCAAATAGTTTGGCTTAAGTGTGTTTACATGAGTGTTTAATACATAATTAAAATCATATTATGATAGGTGCATGGCCATTACAAAATAAAATATTATACGCCAATCCAAAATCTGAGGTTGGCTTCATACTCTATTTTCTAAACTGCTAGTGGTACTTAATATTGTTGTAACTTCTATGTATTGTCATACCATACCATGTGTGTATAGACTGAGCTTAATGACATATCATAAAGCTTAAGTATGGAGGTGGATAGTCTAATTCGATCATACGCACATGCGCTAGTGCACTGATTAGTTGTATATCTCTATTTTGTTCTATTTCCTATAATTACCCAATTTTATCTTCCAAGTTTACTTGACAAAACTTCATATGACTTTGTTTCCATAATGACAACACAAAATTAGTCATATACACCCTGAGTGTCAACTTGCCAACAATCTCCCCCTTTGTCATTAATGGAAACAAAGGAATGTGGCCAAGGTACTTAATCTTTTACTTAACAACAAAAATTATAAGTCTATTGTCCATCATAACTTCGGCTATATATATTGAACTCCTTTCTATACACTACTCCCCCTTTGACATTAATGAAAAAGGTACCAAAAATGAAATACCTAAGTACTTAATCTGAGTACACATATGGGTAAGCAATCTGTAGATTCTTGATCTCTTGTTGCCAGAATGCCTTGAGTGCATCAATAGTCTGAAGATGGGCGCATAATGCATATGTGAGATTCTCCATTTTTGTCAAATCCATGTAGGGGCCTTGATCATATGTGACAATGGTTGTATCTATCTATTTGATTTTCTCATTCAATACAAATAAGGAGGGCGCAAGTGCATTTCTCAGTTCGGTCTGCCTGGTCCTTATATTTCTGATCTCTATCTTGGCTTTTTCAATCTTTTCTATCTGCCCTTGATAGATTTTGTTGCAAATGTTGATTTCTTGGGAGGATTTTCCAACTGATTTCTTATTTTTTTCAACCAAGATCTCTGCATCTTCAATCTTCTTAATGTGCTGAGAAGTGAATTTGCCTCTATCCATATAATTTGCTATCACCTTCCTGCCTTTTTTTTCTAACTCTTTCAGAATTGTTTGACCAATCTTCAATGAGTTTAGATCTAATTGGAAGTTCTTTATCAGTTCATCTAATCATTCCTTTTTTTACTTCTCCTTTGTAGTTTTAGTAGCTGAGTCTACTAAACTTGTGAAGTTTTCTTTGAAGCAAGTTAGGATGCTGTCAACATCATCCACTGACTGAATATTTGACGATTTCTTCTCTGTTGGCACTAGATTGTTCATAATGTTTACTTACTCCAGAAAGAGAGGGTTTCTCATAAATTATTTCTCTTTGGATTTCTCCATGGCTAATACACTGATTTTAATCAGGTCTTCTTCTCCCCATGCATCTAGGTTTGCTGAGTCATGGGTCAAGCTTGACAACAATGATACTGATGGTTTGATATATAGAGTGAATATACCATTTTTACTATCCATATATTCACTTTTCATAGGGATATCCATAGAGGGTGGTTCATTAGGTTCATCCTTTCTCTCTTCATCTTGTCCTTTTGTTTCTCCTACATGAACTTGTTCTTGCTACAAAGAAGTATTATCAGTGCATACCTTCTTAGCTTCTTCACTACTTACAAATGCTTCCTAAAACTTATTTAAGTCATTTTCTAAGGCTGACATGGTGATCTCAACATCATTTATCACAATGGTTTCATCTGAATCCTTGACTGTATCAGAGGGTGATGTAATGTTAGGCGCTAAATCCTATGGACCTGTCATAGGCACATTAAGAATATCTGGTTCTTTATCTTGTTTGGGGGGGACTGGAGTCACTTTAGCTATAGTCATCATTGATGGATACATTTTTCTATCCAAAAACACTTTCTCAAATTCTCTTTCAGTCTCTTTTCCAAGTAACTCATACTATTTGTTCATAATGTGAAGAGTTCTTGTTTTGGCTCTTAAATGACGTTTTACCAAATCTAACAGAATTTCCTTCTCATCATGTGAGCAAATAGGGAGAAGATTGTCTAATGTTTCTTCTCTAATCCTCATATCTTCCTCTAATTATTGTATTTTTAATAGGTATATTATGTTCCATACTTTGTCTGGAATGGCTATCTTGAGTTCCAATACTGACCTTTTAAACTTGATCATATGAGAGATAATCATAGAGTGTATTTCTGATTTATCTATCTCTTGGTACTTGTCATAAACATTTGAAATTTTATCTAGTCTTCCTTCATTAATGATTTTGTTCCTTAAGAATTCAAGAATAGGTCTGAATCCTACCTCATGAGGGGCTTGAGTATTCTTTACTTTTCTCTGTGTATTCCTTGAAGATGGGTGACCTGTGGGAACTTGCTTCCTTCTTCTAGTCATTTTTCTTGGTACTGAAGGTGGAGAGGATTCCAAGTCAATAGTAGTTGAGGGAGCAGATGTACCTTCATCAGAATTCTTCTTTTTCTTCTTGTGGATATCATCTGATTTCTCTAACTTGACTTCTACAGGTGTTTGTTTAAGCTCTCTTACAATCTTAGCTTCCCTAGCTTTATCTAGGTCTTCTTGTGTGACCCCATGAAATTTTAGGATGTTAGATGTAATCCTTGATGCCTTCCTCTTATTGTTTGCACTGTATAAAATAGAATCAACTTGATTTTTCTTCTCTCTGTATGTGCCCCATCTAGGCTCTTTTGGATCTATAGGCGTAGACAAAAGAACTTGTGCATAAAGTTGTGATTGAATTAGATCAGAACTTGTGTGTAATTTCTCAATTTTATCTTTTGCTTCTATTAGATTAGATTCTATCTTTTATTTGATGTTTTCCAACTCCAAGATCTTCATATTTGCTTGCATAAGCTCTTCATCTAATTGTTTACTTTCTTTGGTCTTTTCTTCAATAGTTGTTAGGTTATATGTAAGTTTTTCATTCAAATATTCAATCTTGTCCTTTAGAGACATGTTTTCTTCATTCATATTTTTGACCATTTTCCCAAATCATTTGTAGAGAAATCTTTTAGATCTTTTCTTAAATTTTTTATAAGAATTTGGGAGCCATCAACTTTTAGTTTAAGTTCTTCATTTTCTTTTTCAGATCTGTCAAGATCATCAAGGGTTGCTTCAAGATTTTTTTAAAGATGTTTCTCTTCTACTGAGTCCATGATCTCCTTAAGTGGTTAAACTTTCTTTCAGAGGACCAGAGCTCTGATACCAATTGTTAGAAACACTGAGAGGTGGGGGGGGGGTGAATTAGTGTTTGTTAATTATCTTTATTTCAAAAACATGAAACTTAAATCAAATAGATAACAAATGAAGTATAACACCATAACACATAACACAAGATATTTTTACAAGGAAACATTGACCAGAGGAAAACCTCGGTGGGAATTAGTACCCACAAATGATTGTACTAGTCTTATGAACTTGTTAGAGTTCCTTTTCCCTATTAGGAGAAGTCTTTACAATGCAATTACAATGACCCTATTAGGAGTCTTTACAAAACCCTATTAAAGGTGATGGATCACTTCCAGAGCTCACTACCCAATATGATGAAGGCTACAACCTTTAGGTAATAGATATATACTATATCAAAAGATGAACTATTGTAATGACGTTGTTGTCTGATCAGTTCCTTTTATGTGCTAATGCTTTAATCTCTTGAAGACTTCTACTTCATACTAATTTTCTCATATTTATCTTCTGGATATATTCTCTTCTTATTTTCCACTCTCACACTTCATAGAAAATTACATGTCCACGTATATATAAATGCCTGAATAGATGCGACCAAAAACAAGACCTTAGTCGGCCCAAAAACAACATACACAATGCTTCCAAACAATTTGGCTGAAGCATGTTTACATGAGTGTTAAAGAAATAATTACAATCATATTACAATAGGTGCATGGAGATGACAAAATAAAATATTATATGCTAATCCAAAATCTAAGGTCGGCTTCATACTTTGTTTTCTGAACTGCTAGTGGTACTTAATCTTGTTGAAACTTCTCCATACTATCATACCATACCATGTGTGTATAGACTAAGCTTAATGAAATGTCATAAGGATTAAGTATGGAGGTGCATAGTATGATTTGATTGTACACACATGCGCTCATGCACTGATCAGCTGTATATTTTTGTTTTGTTCTGTTTTCTATACTTAGCCAATTTTATCTTCCAAGTTTACTTGACAAAAATCCATATGACTTTGTTTCCATAATGATAACACAAAATTAGTCATATACACCCTAAGTTTAACCTTTCCAACATATAGGTGATATATCCATGTCATCAGGTAATTCAACTTCATAAGCACTTCCACTATCAAATCTTCTCAAGATTTTGCAAGGACCAAATTTCTTCATCTTCAGTTTACCATACGTTCCAATAGGAAATATTCCTTTCTTCAAGTGAACCATAACTGGATCACCAACTTCAAATGTTTTATGTCTTCTTGATCTATCTACATTATCTTTGTATTATTGATTACTTTTCTCCAGATTCTGTTTTACATCTTCATGCAATGCCTTCATAAATTCTACAAATTCTTCTACTTCAGCACTTCTTTTTTCTTCTCCAGTAATATCTCTCAAGTCTTATATACCTCCTAGTTTTGTGTCATGAACAATATCTAGAGGTGTTTTTCAAGTACTTCTATTCACTGAATTGTTGTATTCAAAATCTTCTTGTTCCAACATCAAATCCAAATTGCTTGGTGTGTCTCCAACTAGGCATCTCAACAAATTACCCAAACTTCAGTTTACAACCTCTACTTTTCCATCAGTCTATGGATGAAATGTAGAACTAAACTTCAACTTAGTATCCAACCTCTTCCAAAGTGTTCTCCAAAAATAACTTACAAACTTACTGTCTCGGTCAAAGATGATACTCTTTGGTAATCCATGCAATCTGACAATTTCCTTAAAGAAAAGATCCGCTATATGTACTATATCTCATGTTTTCTTACATGGTATGAAATGTTTCATATTTGAAAATCTATCCACAACAACAAATATGGAATCATTACCTCTTATTGTCCTCGGTAAGTGAAGAACAAAATCCATGTTGATATCATTCCAAGGTTTCTCAGTAACAGTAATAGGTGTATACAAACCACTATTCTGACTTACTCCTTTAGAAACTTGAAAAAATCCACAACTTTTCACAAATTTTTGAACATCCTTATACAAATGAGGGAAAAAATATCTTTCCTTCAGCAAACTCAATGTTTTTTCAATGCCAAAATATCTAGCCAATCCACTACTATGTTTCTCCTTTATCAACTTAGTTCTCATTGAACCTTTCGGTATACACAACTGAATACCTTTGAACAACATATCTTCCTGAATGAAATAATCTTCATACTTACTTGATTGATTTGATTTAGGTGCTTTGCACACTCTCCACTGCTCTGAAAAATCAGGATCACTTTCATACAAATGTTTCATATCATCAAAACCAAGAAATTCAATTCTCATTTCAGTCAATAAAGATCTTCTTCTACTCAATCCATCAATAACTCTGTTAGAACCTCCACTCTTATGTCCTATCACAAATGTGAAAATATGAAAATACTATACCCATTTCATGTGTCTCTGATTCAACTTATTCTGACTACCCAAATATTGTAAAGCCTTATGATCAGTATACAACACAAATTCATTTGGCATCAAGTAATGTCTCCACTTCTTCATAGCTTGAACAATAACATAGAACTCTTGATCATAGACAAAGTATTTCCTCTTTGCATGATTCAATTTTTCACTAAAGAAATAAACAAGTTTACCTTCTTCAGTCAATACAACTCCAATTGCACTTCAACTTGCATCACATTCAACTTGAAATACCTTATTGAAATTAGGTAATGCTAATATGGGTAATTTAGCAACTTATAACTTCATAGTCTCAAAACTCTTATTGGCTCCATGTGTCCATTTGAATTCTCTTTTGTCACCTCTCATTGTCTCAGTTATAGCATTGCAAATAGAACTGAAATTGTTGATAAACTTCCTATAAAAACTTGCCAATCCATAAAATGATCTTACCTCACTGACATTTTCAGGTGTGGGCCAATTAAGTATAGCTTCAACCTTCTCTGGATCCATCTTCAATCCATGAGCTGAAATTAAAAAACTCAAATACACAAGGTCTTCTTTCATGAAGGAACACTTTGTTAGAGTTATCAGCAACTTTTCATCTTTCAATCTCTACAATACTTTCCTTATATGCATAAAATTCTCTTCTCTAGTTTTACGAAATATCAGAATATCATCCAAGTATACAATCACACATTTGTTCAAGAATTTCTTCATAACTTCATTCATTAACCTCATAAATGTACTAGATGCAATAGTTAAACCAAAAGGCATAACCAACTACTCATATAAACCTTCCTTTGTAAAATATGTTTCTCCACTAAAAAAATCCATTATGTCATCCATTCTCAATATAGGAAACCTATAATTTATTGTGATCTTATTGATTTCTCTAGAATCAATGCACATTATCCATTCGCCATTCTTCTTATGTCCCAATACCATAGGTACTGCACATGGACTCAAACTTTCTCAGATCAAACCTTTGTTCAAAAATTCATGAACTTGTTAGTTAAGCTCTTCATTCTCAATTGTTGCTAACTGATGTGGTCATTTGTTTGGTAAACTAGCTCTAGGAATCAGATCCATACAATGAATGATATCTCTCATTGGCGGAAAACTATTATGTACATTATCTAAAATTATATCCTTGTAATCAATAAATAACTTTTCAACTTTTGCAAGAATGTCATCTTTTGTATTCTTACTCATTTTGTTAGGAATAAAAGCATACCATATATCATTTATTTTCAAATCCTTAACAAACTTCCTACCTTCCATCATACAAACTTTCATAGATGTACATATTGATGACATGTAACAGATAGAATGTTTGAAGATGTTAAGTTGATAACAAAAATGCAGAAGGATAATGCAAGACATTAAATTAGTTAATGGATTGTATTTTCATTGATGTCAAATTAATATAATCTAATTGGTTATAATCAAAGTGTCAAAGACTTTAGAGAATCAAAGAGAAAAATATTATGCTTTCAGTAATGCATAAAAGACAGGCATTCACATTATGACTTCAAACATCGGTGGTCTGTGGACACCGACAGAAAGAGATCACCAGAATTCAAGTCATAGTGATGCCCAAGAAAGAACACCAATGAGCATTACCGATGAGTAGAATCACAAGCATAACTGACGGCCAGAAACATAGTGTAAACTGACAAAGAAGCCCGCGGAGAACTGGAGTGTTGACTGATGCTATCAAAGAGTTAAACACCAAAATTAACTTGAGTTTAGAAATGACAAAATATCTTACTGGCAGAGCTAAACATAGACTTAACTGGTAGTTATCTTTGTTTTCATCGACAAGATAAAGCCAGAGATAAGTAATGGATTTGAAGTTGTTTTGTCCATTTGGCAAGAAGATCTTAGCAAGATAAAACAATAATTTTTCCTTAAATATAATTGGCGATAATTATGGATCACGTCAAGATCAAGAAAATCAAGAACCTAACAACAGTGATATCATGTCTATAAAGAGACAACTCAATTCATTGTGAATTGGTGTGGTGGGTGAATGAGTGAAAAGAGGATGTTGAAGAGAAATTGATGAAGAGAAACTTCATACAATCTTGATCAACAAGCTGAGGAAAGAGATAAAGTTTTCTGAGGACACCAAGCAATAGAGCATAGCATCACCGAGCATAATCAAAGTGGAGAAAAGGTATAAACCAAGATATATTGATCAGAATAGTTTTATGAGATTACAATAGATATGAAAATCTGCAAGTATAATTTGTATATGTGAACAGATCATAGTGTTTCATTTTGACCATTGATTCAGAAAGTCTCTTAACTAAGCGGGATTTAAAGATCCTTTCTATATTGAGATACATCCCAAGGAGTATGAAAAAGTTTGATCATGAAGATAGCATGAGATGCCAGATACCTATTGAAAGGCCAAGTGAGTTATTGATCAACGAAGGTAGCATAGAGATGCCCGATATCAAGTGACAGACTAAGATTTTAAATCCTCTTACAAGGTCACACCTAACAGTGTGTTTGTAACCTTTAATAGGGTTGGCTTTTCACCGATCTCACTTCAAAAGAGTGAAAATTTTGGGTTACCGGTCCTAAGTGGTTTTTCCCTTAACTGGGTTTCCACATTAAAAATTCATGTGTCAATGTGTTTATGAGTCATTACTTTAGGGTTTTGCATTGCACTTAACCTAATTGGATTTATCGGTATTCTCTAGATAATTTACTATCTTTCGATAAATGAACAGACTGCTATACGGTAAACATACAATAGAATATTTTACAATGCATTCTGAGTAGTAATAATTTGATATAAGTATTTTGAGGCATTCATCTTATAGGACTAAAGATAACTAGAGGCTTAATATTGTGGTACTAAGGTTTTGGGTTGATTATTGGAATATTTTTTAGGCCACTAATTCACACCCCCCCCCCCCTTAGTTATTACTAACAATTGGTATTAGATCTTGTGTGCTTAGAAAGGGAATTTAACAAATCAAGCAAAAGATCACTAGATGAACAAATGAGATGTGCCCAAGTTGAATAAAGACAACTTTGCACCATGGAAAAGAAGAATAAGACTCCACCTATCAGGTATTGGAAATGATATTGTTCACTAATTAGATACTAAATACGTGTTACCTACAGGACCTCACACTCTTGAGTAATTAAGAGTAAAGCATGAACATAACTGCATGATGATAGAACTTACATCATTACTCTTTGATGTTGAGTTTGAAGATGTCAAAACCTGCACCTCTGCAAAGAAAATGTGGGATAAGTTGAAGATGGTACATGGAGGAGATGCCAATGTACTAAGAGCAAAGGCAGAAATCCTAAGAGGGAGGTTTGATGACCTAAGGATGAAAGAAGGAGAAAATATTACTTAGTATAGCTACAGAATTAAAGTGGTAGTAAATGCTATCCGAGGAGTTGGAGGTGTACTTGAAGAGGAGACAGTGGTAAGAAAAATCTTAAGAACCTTATTGCTTGTTTATGCTATTAGAGTTTCTGCTATTCAAGAAATGAGGAAAGTTGCAAACAATATAGTTACTCTAGATATTCTGATTGGTAGACTAATTTCATTTGAGATGAAAAACTTTGCTAATAGTGTCTTACCATCTATAGAATCTTCATTCAAATCTTCTCTAAAGATAAGTAACTCAAGTCATAGACATGTTGTTAGAAATTTTAGTGACAGTGATAATGAGTATCAAGGACTTGATGAAATTGAAGCACTAATGGAAAGAAGATTGTAGAGAGGCAAAGGTAGATACAAAGGTAAATTACCACTTGTATGTGTCTATTGTAAAGAGGTTAGAAACTTTGCTGCAAGATGTCCAAACCAAAGAAAAATGATAGAGGAAATGGCAGATCATATGAGAAGAAGTTTTATAAAGGTGATAATAGAGATTACTGAAGCAACTGACAATATGACAAGAGAGATACCTGAGACTATAAGGAAAAAGGGAAGAAAGCTTATTACCTAGCTGAGAAAAGAGCTGATGACACTGACATCGAATCAGAAGAAGACATCAAGATGGTATTTGTAGCCATGAAGGATGATTCAGATGAAGATGAAGAAAGGTATGTAGAAACTGCACTCACATCTAATGTTAGTAAGAATGATGTCTAGATCATAGATAGTGGATGCACTCACCATATGACTAATGATAAACAAAATTTTGAGACTTTTGAATACTATAATGGTGGTTTAGTTAGAATGGGAAATGATACACCTTATCAAGTTGAAGGTAAAGGAACCATGATGTTGAATAACCTGATAAAAGAAGAAAATGCCTACTGGGTAAAAGGATTGAATTATAATTTATTAAGTGTTTCATAGCTAAACAATTCAGGTCACAAAGTAGCATTTGAAAGTAAGAAGGCAAAGATCTACAATGAATCAGGAAGATTGATTGGTACCGGTGAGCAGACAAAAGGTAACCTTTTCTATCTTGATGACACTAAAACCACTTGTTTAATGGATAGGAATGAAGACATATGGTTATGGCACAAAAGATTGTGTCATGTGAAATTTGACAACATGATAAACATAATAAAAAAAAAGGAATGTTAGAGGCTTACCGAGCATGACTAAGCTCGAGCATATCATATGCAAGAATTATCAAAAAGGTAAAATGAAAAAGTCTAGTTTCAAGAGTAAAACCCATACATCTACTGCAATTCTAGAATTAGTCCATATAGATCTATGTGGACCCATGAGGAAAAAGAGATATTATGGAGATAGGTGTTTTATTCTCTTTGTTGATGATTTTTCTAGAATGATGACAATCATGTTTTTAAAAGATAAATCAGAAGCATTTAAGATGTTTAAATGGTATAAAGAAATGGTAGAAAAACAAAGTGAAAAGAAATTGAAATGCTTAAGGTCAGATAGAGGAGGGTAATTTACTTCAAAATAATTCACTCACTATTGCAATGAGCATGGAATTAAAAGATAGGTTTCTGCGCTGAGAACACCATAGCAAAATGGAATTGCTAAAAGGAGAAATAGATCAATTGTTGACTGTGCAAGAACATTGATGATTTAGAAATGCATCACTCAAACTTTAAGGAGAGAAGTTGTTAGTACTGTTGTCTACACATTAAACTAAGTACAATTGAAGAAGAACACAAATAAGACACCCTATGAGCTTTTGTATGGTCATACACCCAATGTAAGTTACTTCAGAATCTTTGGTAGTCAATGTTATATATTGAAGGATGATAGAAATGGAAAACTTGATTGCAAAAGTGAAGAAGGTATCTTCCTATGGTGCTCAACCAAAAGCAAGGCTTATAAATGTCTTAACAACTCATCTAACAAAACCATTGAAAGCGCAAATGTGAAAATAGATGAATTTGTACAAAAGAATGATAAGGAAAGAAAAAAGGAACCAGAAGACTACAATAGGTTTGTTTATACAAAACTTGACACTCTACCCAAACAATAGTGTGTTTTTCCTGGGCATCAAAACATTGCACCTGAGTGTCAGGCTGCAACTATCGACAATTAGGATAATCCTCAAGATGATGTTCCGAACAATGGAGATGAGAATGAAGGTGAAGAAGATAATCAAAATGATGAACACAAATCTGAACCAAAACTTGCAAAGTATGTCTAAAGACATCATCCATAGAATCAAATCATAGGAGACAAGAAGTTTGGAACAAGAATATGAAGCTAGTCGCTTAACACCAGATGTTTACTTTGTGATTTTAACACTAAATTTTTTAACAATGCACTTGAGAATGAAGAATAGGTAAGTTCTATGAATGAAGAAATAAAATATATTGAGAAGAAAAACACATGGACACTAGTACCAAGACCAGATGAAAAGAATTTCATCGGTACCAAATGGATATTTAGAAACAAGCTAAATGAGAATGGAGAAGTCACTAGAAAAAAAGCAAGATTAGTATGCAAGGGATATGCACAAGAAGAAGGTATTGATTATAAAGAAACCTTTGAACCCATTGCTAGAATAGAAGGAGTTATAATATTACTTGCTTATGCTGCATTTAAAGGATTCAAGGTATACCAAATGGATGTCAAATCTACATTCCAAAATGGAATACTAGAAGAAGAGGTATACACTGAACAACTAGAAGGGTTGGTTGATCCAAACAAGAGCAACATGGTATGTAGACTACACAAGGACTTGTATGTATTGAAACAAGCACCAAGAGCCTGGTATGAAAGACTTCACTCATATCTCATTAGCATAAAATTTGTTAGAACGAGTGAAAATAGTAATCTGTACTTAAAAGAAGATATCAATGGTAATATTCTGATTGCTAGAATTTTTGTTGATAATATCATTTTTGGGGGAAATGAATTGTTATGCAAATCCTTTGCTAATGAAATGAGAAAGGAATTTGAAATGTCTATGTTTGGGGAGATCAAATTCTTTCTTGTTCTACGGATTCTTCAACAAGATGCAGGCATATACATCACTCAGTCCAAATACATCAAAGAAGTGCTAAAGATATTCAAGATGGAAGATTCCAAACCAGTTGGAATGTCTATGGCTACTGGATGTAAGATAACAAAAGAAGACAAATCCAATGAGGTAAATCAAACCTTATATCGATCAATGATTGACAAACTGATGTATGTTGTTCACACAAGACCAGATATAGCACATGCAGTTGGAATTGTTGCAAGATTCTCAGCTAATCCCAAAGAATCACATATGACTGTTGTCAAGAGGATTTTGAGATATCTGAAGAACACCAAGGCCTATGGCTTATGGTACAAAAGAGAAGTAAAATTTTAGCTGCAAGTCTATACAGATGTTGATTGGGCTAGAAACATTGATGACCGAAAGAGAACAACTAGAGGATCATTCTTCATGGGTGACAGACTTGTCACATGG
This sequence comes from Thuja plicata, assembly GCA_018584345.1. Lineage (NCBI taxonomy): Eukaryota > Viridiplantae > Streptophyta > Pinopsida > Cupressales > Cupressaceae > Thuja > Thuja plicata. Next base: position 319,051 of record MU226578.1, on the reverse strand, counting down.
ATAAGCAAGAAGCAAGGATGCATCTCTCAGTCTACTACAGAAGTAGATTATGTGGTTTCTGCTACAAATTTCTCTAGTATTGCATGGATCAAACAATTTATAGAAGGTATGCATATCAAGATCTTTGAACCAGTAATTATCTATTGTGATAATACAAGTGCAATTAAAATATCTAAGAATCCAGTCATGCATGCTAAGACTAAGTATATTGCTATCAAGTATCATGCTATCTTAGAGAGCAAGTGCAAGAAAAGGAAGTGACACTAGAATATGTTCAACCAAAGGAATAGTTAGCTGATATATTCACCAAGCCATTATCAAAGGATACATTTGAGTACCTAAGACAGAGACTAGGGGTCAAACCCTTGTCTATAGGTCAATAAGTTGACTAGGAGGTTGCATCAACCTATACAAACTCTGATTAGCAATCATGTTGATGCAAACACTAAGATGAACAGAAATAGATACATCTATACATAGAAAGGTACAAATCTGCACCAAAAATTAGAACTTTGTATTAATGATGGATAGAGAAATTTAAGGAATATATTATGCAAAGGGATGGAACATGATATAGTTGATAAAAAATGGAGAATAATTTTTGTTTGTCATTGTTGTCAAAGGAAGAGATGTTCTCATTATCATCAGGGAGAGATTTGCATTATCATACAAAAGGGAGAGATGATTCCATTATCATATTAAAGGAGAAATTATCATAAATGGAGAGATGTGATAAAGGGAGAGATTATATCATTATCCATGAAGAGAAGTTCCTGAGGATCAGAAGAAAGACTAATCAATATTCTAAGGGAGAGAAATTGATTACATATGAAATATCCATCTAAGGGAGAGAAGTAACAAAGGGGGAGAGTTCAGACGAAGAGGAACAATAAAGATTGCTATCAAAAAAGAGAGAGATTATTAAGAAGAGGATCAGTCAAGGCAGAGTTCATATCGTAAGAGAGATATCAGATGACGCATTTATCTAGAGAAGGGATTGAATATTGAAGACAACCACTCTATAAAAAAACAAATCTAAGCTATTTTTTGAGCTTATCAAGAGCCAAAAATTTGTAATAGTTACAATAGAAAAGCTTAATGAAACTGTATATTTCATATTGTATTAGTGATCGTATAGTATGATAATGTAGTATGTTTCCATCAATGCCAAAGGAAGAGATTGATGAAATGTAACTGATTGAATGTTTCAAGATGTTAAGTTGATCACTAAAATGTAGAAGGATAATGCAAGACATTAAATCAGTTAATGGATTGTATTGTCATTTATGTCAACTTGATATAATCTAATCGGTTATAATCAAAGTGTCAAAGAATTTAGAGAATCAAAGAGAAAAATATTATGCTTTCAGTGATGTATAAAAGACAAGCATTCACATTATGACTTCAAACACTGAGGGTTAGTGGACATCGATGGACAAAGATCATCGAAAGTCAAGTCATAGTGATGCCCAAGAAAGAACACTAATGAGCATTACTAACAAGAAAAATCACAAGCATAAGCGATGGCCAAAAACATAGTGTAAACCGACGGAGAATCCTTAGGAGAACTAGAGTGTTGACCAATGCTATTAAAGAGTTAAACACATAAATTAACTTGAGTTCAGAAATGAAAAAATATCTAGCTGGCAGAGCTAAACATAGACTTAAATGGTATTTATCTTTGTTTTCATCGACAAGATAAAGCCAAATATAAGTAATGTATTTAAAGTTGTTTTGTCTAGTTGGCAAGAAGATCTCAGTGAGATAAAATTGGAGTTTTTCTTTAAATCTAATTGGCGAGAATTGTGGATCATGCCAAGATCAATAAAATAAAGAACCTAACAATGATGATATCATGTCTATAAAGAGACAACTCAATTCATTGTGAATTGGTGTGGTGGGTGAATGAATGAAAAGAGGATGCTAAAGAGAAACTTCATACAATCTTGATAAACAAGTTGAGGAAAGAGCTAACATTTTCTGTGGACACTGAGCAATAGAGAACAACATCGCCGAGTAGAATCAAAGTGGAGCAAAGTTATAAACTAAGGTATATTGATCAGAATAGTTTTATGAGATTACAATAGATCTAAAAATCTGCAAGTATAAGTTGTATATGTGAACAAATCATAATATTTCAATTTAACCATTGATTCATAAAGTATCTTAATCAAGAGGGATTTAAAGATCCTTTCTATATTGAGATACATCCTAAGGAGTATCAAAAATTTTGATCATGAAGATAGCATGAGATGCCAGATACCTATTGATAGGCCAAGTGAGTGTTTAATCAAGGAAGGTAGCATAGAGATGCCCGATATCAAGTGATGGACTAAAATTTTAAATCCTCTAACAAGGTCACACCTAAAAGTGTGTTTTTAACCTTTAACAAGGTTGGCTCTTTTAGCGAGCTCACTTCAGAAGATTGAAAATTTTGGGTTACTGGTCCCAAGTGGTTTTTCCCTTAATAGGGTTTTCACGTTAGCAATTCATCTGTCAATGTGTTTATGAGTCATTAATTTATTTTTTTCATTAAAATTAACTTAATTGGATTGACCTGTATACTCTAGATAATTTACTATCTTTCGATAAATTAACAGACTGCTATTTAGTAAACATATAGTAGAAGGTTTTACAAAGCATTTAGAGCAGTAGTAATTTGATATAAGTATTTGGAGGCATTCATATTATAGGAATAAAGATAACTAGAGGCTTAATATTGTGGTACTAAGTTTTTGGTTTGATTATTGGAATATTTGTGAGGCCACTCATTCACCCCCCCCCCTCTCAGTTATTACTAACACATATCTCACAACAAATTCTTCAACCAAAGGTAACAAAATGTGCTTCTTACCATCAACCCAACTAGAATATCTATTCAATATCCCATCATGTATAGCATGTCTATCATATTTCCAAGGTCTACCCAACCAAATATGACAATAATCCATAGGCATAATATCACACAACACCTTATCATAGTATTTTCCAATTTTCAGATTCACAAAACATTGTTCACTCACCATTAATGTATGTTCATCCTTGATCCATGAGATCTAATAGGGTTTTGGATGTTTCATCCTCTCCAACTGCAACTTTGCAACCATTTCCTCAGATTCCAAATTCTCTGAGCTTCCACTATCAACAATCACCTTCCCAACCTTATCTGCAACTCTACATCTAGTCTTGAACAAAATTTTCCTAATTGGATCTTGCTTATCCTTTTCACTCCATAGTATTCTTTAGATCATGATATTTCCTTCCTTCTTAGCTTCATTAGGTGACTCCTCTTGTACTAATGCATTTCTACTACTACTGCCTTTCTTTCTTGCATGTGTAGATTCAAAGGATTTATTCCCTTCTTCACCATAATTGTAACAAGTTACTTGGAAACCTTTTCTGCTATATCCACCTCAGGAGTAATTGCCTCTTCCTCAGTATGAGATTCCACCTCTCCATTCAGTCTTTCCTTTATTTTTAGGTGTGTCTAGAACTGATTTGTCTAGTTCAGATCTATTATTTTCACCATGAGATCTACCTCTTCCTCTAGGGAATCTACCACCTCTGCCTCTTTATTTTTGTTCATATCTTATGTTTTCCTTTTCCTCATCTTTTAGGGAAAATTGGCCTCCTTAATGCTTTCCATCTTGACCAAACTAATATCATCAAGATGTCTTTCTCTGCAATGGACTGTCTCAACAGCTTCCAATCTAGCAGCCATCTATCTAAGCATATCAGCGAGACCTAGATCTGTGTTTCCTCTCCCACGAACCATCTTGAATCCCTCTACAATTGTAGGTAAATATGCTACCCCACAAGAATATCACTAACTAGGGTTAGGGTTTACAATAAGGAAATTAGATCTCACCAATACTCTGATACCACCTGATGCAAGGGAGAATGTGGATATGGGGCCAAGGGAACTCCCAAAAACCAAACCACCTTAACCAAGACAATGCAAAAACACAATAACATAGTGAGAGAAGAAAACACAGAGATCCTTATCAGTAATTGATCAAAATCATAACATGTCGGGCTATAAGGCCTTCCTAGTTTTGGCCATATATTCAGTGAATTTCAATATGATGCTCATACATGCAAGGTCATATACCCGCTTATAGATAATCTAAATATTATTGTAGCACTACCACTTCCGAACTACCTAAACTAAGAACATAGAAGAAAATATATACAAGAGACCAAAAAGAGAGAGGTCAGTGCAAAATTCCATAAGTGAGACCCAGATTTAGGTCCACATAGATCCCAATGAGTGACCCCAAATTAATTCAGCAATGGGAATTGAATGTAGAAGTCATCCAGATCAGGATAAGCATCTTGGGAAGATGATCATCAAAAATCATCAATTATTGGTAAGGATATACCCGAGCATCAAAAAACCCATCGGTGAAGACCAAAATCCATTGGTAAAGAGATCACTGAGAACTATTGGTAAAGAAAGAAACTGAGCAACTAAAAATATACTACAAAGAAAAATAAAACATCTTTTTGGTTGAGCAGGATTGCCAATGACCCAAGATGCTCTTACATCATTTGATATTGTTGTTAAAGCTTAAAATTGTTTAATCCAAGCTTGTATGATAACTCCAAGGCCACCCATGCAAATATTCCCTGATATTCAGCCCAATATGCCTATACATATTCCTTCATTCACCCTTGTACAGGGTGTAGTAGCACCTCAAGGTAGCTCAAGCAATGAGGAATCAAAAGCAGACTTTTCCCAAGAACTGCAACAAATGACAAGTACTCAACAAGAAACAAATAAATTACTATGGAATCTTAGGAATGAATTGAACAATATGAAGAATCAGAATCAAGGGAGTAGGCCACATTTCCAACAAAAAAATCAAGGTCCTAACTAGCAGTATCAAGCTCAAGGACAATCCTATCAGCCAAGTAGACCACCATATCAAAGAAATTATCAAGGTCAAAGGAAGAATTTTAATCAAAAGTCATTTCAACCTTACAACCCATCACCTCTCAACTTTTCAAATCTAGTTAGAGATATGGTTCCAAGTCAAAACCATATTATATCAGAGAATGAATGGTGTTTTCCTTGCAATCAACCACATAATCATGCTACATGATTAAAAGGATTGGTGAATCAAGTACTCATGGCAAAAAATGCCTCAAACACTCAATTAGAGGAATCTTCTTGTGGGAGAGTACCCCATAAAGATACACAACCTGATGAAACTACTCTCTTTAACTGGAAAGAGGGAGATTTTAATTGAGTAAATGGTGAATCTTTCATTACAGCCAATACTTGGTCCAAGAGAAGAGCCCAAGACATGGAGCAAGCATAGGAGAAGGGAAAGGCTACTACATTTGCAGGATTATCACATCCATCAATTCCTACCATATTGAAAAGACCTTCTGTCATGTCAGCCAAGGAGATTCAATCTCCCAAAGAGGTTGAGCCCATAATGGTGAAAGCATGTCAAAAATCTCATGCAATAGTACCATTCAATATTGTGGACAACATGAATAAAATGAATGTGACTATGACCATGTGGGATTCCTTGGATATTCCAGGGCAACCCTAAATCCTAAAGAAGGCAATGTCTGAAGAGGTAATCCTCAATAGCCCATAAATGATGTAGCTATTCTAGTGTTGGTCAACATTGATCAAGAAAAGAAAATTCCAAGCAGCAATACCAAATCATATGCCATTCAAGGTAGGAACTTAAAGGTCCCTCCCTTTTATGTATCTTTAATTATTGGATATTTTCTAGTACATAATTATATGGTAGATAGTGGGGCTACTAGTTCAGTCATGCCCAAGAGGGTAGATGATCAATTAGGACTCAAGTATGAACCATACCAAAAGAAGGTAACGCAACTTGATGGTTCATTAGTGAACAAAATAGGTCTAGCCAAGACTACAAGTTTGGTCCTTCATGCAAGCCCTAATATATCTATCTTCCTTGACATATACATCATAGATATTCCTATTCTTTTTGCCTTATGTTTTTCTTCTGACTTGTCTCATATGCTTTTCCATACTAGATATGGAACCAAGGTCACTATCAAGTTTGAATTGTTAGCAGCACATCATGTAGAACCTTATGTGTCTAATGCATTCAATGCAAGTTGTCTTTCACTTGATAGTAATGATTTTCCAATTATTAGGGAAACAAATACTCAGATAGAGAGCATCCCGAATATCTGTCTAGATGAATGGGGATCAAAAATAACTTTAGAGGCCTACGATAATGTTATTTGGAATGCTGGTTTGGGGAATTACAAGATATCAGAGGATGGTCACACAATGCCAAGGCTCTTTAAGGAAACCAATGAGACATCAGAAGGGAAAAAAAATGAAGTTTGGGAATTATTATTTGAAGGTGCTAGAAGTAGAAATGGATCTGGTGGTGGTGCAATGCTTATCTCTCCAAAAGGTGAGAAATAATATACAACCTTTAGGTTCAGTTTTTCTTGCACAAGAAATACTCTTGAATATGAGAGTTTGGTGAATGGACTAGATTGGGCTAGATAGAGAGGTATTAAATCCTTAAAGGTACATGGTGAGAGTGAATTGGTTGTCACCCAAGCGAAAGGGATGAGTCCTAAAAAAAATGATACTATGAAGGCCTACAAGATAGAGTTTGGGATGCAATAGAAGATTTCCATGATTTCAATATCATAGCCATCCCTAGGAAGTTGAATCAGAATGCAAATAGGTTAGTTGTTTTTGGATCTCAATTTGATATCCCTAATAACATTTCAGTAGGAAATTATCAACATGTCAATATTATTGCCAGGCCTTTTATCCCTGATAATGATGTTAATTGGTAGGTGTTTGAAAATGATGAGCGAATTATTCAATTCTTGTTTGAAGAGGATGTTTTCTCAAAGCACAATCAGGATAGGTTGATGTAGAATTATGATGACTAGGTGCTGCAACTCAAATATAATAAGCTTCCTAGGGGCCTTGTCACCATAGAGTCAATTTTCAATAAAGATGACCGATCCGAAAGGAATAAGACTAGCTTGTTAGTTCAACAAGGTCACTACACTGATTTAGAGCTTGAACCCAGTAAAATCTTAAAGTTTGGAAAGGTACGCACTAATTCATAAAAAAGTCTTACATCTAATTATTTCAAGAATTTAGTGATGTATTTTCTTGGCAATATGAAGATCTCTAAGGGTTTGATCCAACACTTTCTCAACACACTATAGAGATAGAACCTAATACTAAACCAGTCATGCAAAATTAGAGGCTTGTCAATCCTAAACTAGAGCCACTCATGCATAAGGAAGTTCTCAGAGTAATAGAGAGTAGTATCATATATCTCATTAAACATACTAGTTGGGTATCCAATCGTGTTCCTGTTTGAAAAAATAATGGGGAACTAAGGTTATGTGTTGACTTTAGGGACCTAAATAGGGCATCCCTAAAAGATCGCCACCCATAACTATCCATTGAGAAGATTTTGTAGTGTCTCTGGATAAGAACGATTTTCATTGTTGGATGGCTACTCAGGATATAATCAGATCCTAGTCAATAAGGAGGATCAATTCAAGACTGCATTTATAACCAAATGGAAAACCATTACCTATCAAAATATGCATTTTGGTTTTCCAAATGCAGGTGCCACTTTTCAAAAGTCTATCAATACGCCCTTCAAGAGCCTCATGCACAAGTTTTCCCTAGTCTACCTTGATGATATCACTGTCTATTCAAAACATATAGCAGATCATATCAAACATCTAAATAAAATCTTTGAAATATGTAGGGAGTTTGGGATCTCCCTCAATCCCAAAAAGTGTGTATTTGCAGTGCATGATGGTAAAATTTTAGGTTATATTGTTTCCAAGAAAGGTATCATAGCAGACCTTGAGAGAATTTCAAATATTCTAGAGCTTGCCCTACCACATCAAAAGAAGAGTCTACAATCCTTCATAGGAAGGATTAATTTTGTGTTGGCAAGTTGACTACGTAAGGATGCATGACTCATTTTGTGTTTTCATCATGGCAACAAAGTCATGTTTAGTTTCTGTCATGAAAGACAAAATGACTAAGGAAAATAGGGCAGAATAGAGATACTCAGTGATCAGCACATCAGCGCACATGTGAGAGATCAATTTAGCTTATGCACATTCAGATATAAGTTTTATGACATGTGTACATGCTACATCCAGACACGTATAGTACGAAACTATAGTACAAAAAAGTTACAAGCAGATCAATAGACCAGCAATCCAAGAGATAGAGCATTGAAGCCGACTAAGTGTTTTGATCAGCGTGTGTTATTTTATGATGTAATGGCTAAGTGCCTTTTGTTATATATTTTTAATGATTTAATAAACATTGTAGTAAACATGCTTGAAGCTAACTTGTTCGGAAGCATTGTATTTTTTTTTAGGGCCAACTAGCGTTATGTTTTGGGTCGCGCCTATTCGGATTTGAATATATAAGTATGTAATGTAAAGATATGATAATAGTGCCAATTATTATACAAGAGGAAGACACAGAGGGATAATACTATGAAGTCAGTATATGATATTTCTCTTTGAGAGAGTAAGAGCATTCACGCATACACGGAAGTGATCAGACAAACAGTGTCATCACAGCAGTTCATTCTGATATAGTGCATATCATCTTTCAGAAGGTTGTAGCCTTCATCTTATTGGGCAGTGAGCCTAGGTAGTGAGCTATATACCTTTAACATGGTTTTGTGAAAGACTCCTAACAGGGTCCAACCTTTAACCAGGTCATTGTACTCATATTGTAAAGATTGCTTCTAATAGGGCAAAGGAACTCTCACAAGTTCATTATACTCAGTACAATATTTGTGGGTACTAATTCCCACCAGGTTTTTCCTCTGATCAAGGTTTCCCCATAATCATATCATGTGTTATGATTTGTTATGTTAAGCTTCATTCTATGTATGTTTGATTTATGTTTAAGTTGCTGAAAAGTAATTAATAAGACAAACACTGATTCACCCCCCCCCCCCCCCTCAG
>MU226578.1:269700-309919 GCA_018584345.1 Thuja plicata | reverse complement strand
ACAAATGCTTATCAAGAAACTAAGAAAATATTTGAAAGATTGTTCTACAAGTGACTTAGGGAAAATGATCAAAAATCTCAATGAAGAGAATATGTCTCTGAAAGATAAAGTTGAAAATCTAGATGAACAACTCACAAACAGCCAAATTGCTATTGAAGAAAATATCAAAGAAAGCAAACAACTAGATGATGAACTCTTGAAAGCAAACATGAAAGTTCTAGAATTAGAAAACATAAAAAAGAAGTTGGAATCTAAATTAATAGAAGCAAAGGATAAGATTGATAAACTCCACACAATTTTTGATTCACTTCAATCTTAGCTCAATGCACAAAAGCAAAAAGGTGACACTACTAGTCTTGGATTCAATATAACAAAAACTGAAGTCAATTCATTACAGGAAGGAGAGAAACGTCATGAAGCACCATCAGAAGAAAGGAAAGTTGAAAATATTGAAGAGATTAAAGCTGATCTACCAAAAAGGGAAATCGAGCAAGTTAACAAAACTTGTTATGCATGTAACAAATATGGTCATTTGGCAAGAGATTGCAAAAAGGTAAGACCCTTCATTGGTTATTGTTTCTCTTGTAATAAATTTGGTCATAGGGCTATACATTGCAGAACTCAATCACAAAAGAATCAAAGAAGAATGAATCAAAACAATCAAAGAAATCAACCTCAAAGGAATTTAAAGAACACTATATGTCAAATATGTAACTAAAATGGACACACAACAGAGCAATTTAGCATGATGTACAAAAGCATCAGACCTCCCATCATTTGTCACACATGTGGAAAGGCAGGACACATCTCAAAGTTTTTGTAGATCCAAAACTCAGAAGCAAGATGAACCTAAGAAATCACTATTTGAAGAGAAAGGAGAAGTTAAGGTTGTTCAAGAAAATGAATATTCAAGAAAAATTTGGGTTTAGTAAAGAAGAACAATGATGTTGACAAAGTAGTTGATGCATCCACAGTGGACGCACCCTCTACTTCTACCTGAATAGACCTTCTTGGTCTTAGGGGGAGCTATTCTAGCTCAAGAACCCTGCATGGTTGGTATACTCACCTCTGAGTATGTGCCTGTGATATCATGGTTACAAGAACATAATATTACTATGTGCATTCATGCATTGTCTAAAAGGCATCAGGATCAAAGTTTCAGAATTTCTGGGTAATTTGCATATGGTTGCAAACATTAAATGCGGTAGATTGTATAAAGGAAAGAAAGTATTTGATCATATTCACACTTTCATTTGAAGAGCATAGAATCTGGAGAGCATTGGAGAACTAGACATCAAGGCACGAAGGCATAACAGATCTAGCAGTTGAGAAAATAGACAAAAAGATTGAAATGGAACCCTAGAAGTTGTGCTGTTTCAAAATTTTGTGAAACCCTACTTAAGAAAATCCCAAGTAAGTATGGTGACTCCAGTTGTGTTTGATATAGCAGAGAGGAAAATTTTTGTATTCAAGAATCACCCATTCAAATCCATACTGGATGATGTGGAAGGGGCTTTCTCCAAAACCCCGATAGGTGTTTTTCATGTGGAAGATATCCATGTGTACATATACTGCAAGAAGGAAATAGTAGATGTCAAAATATCTACTCATATGGCATCCATGATGAAACCTGACTACACATTCAAAGATGAATTCACGCACTTGATTGAAAACACTATCTTTGAGTATTTTAATGCGCATGAGTTTAATGAGTCTAAATGGGTAAAAATTTTGTTGAGTAGAATACATGATGATCTTTACTGGATTGGTGAGGTCCCTATGCGTATCACCATAGACCTAATTCATGAATTAACTAGACTTCCCAAGATGGGACCACTCTTTCCCACTAGAAAGGATGTCAAAAAGAAGATTGAACAAGTTTTTTTGTCCAAAAGTGACAAGTGCAGAATGACAGTTGACCCTATCAAAGAAGATTATATAAAACTTCTGACAATGATACTCAAATATAAGTTTCAGCAAGCCAGCAGATTGAATAGTGTCTCTGCAACAACAGTCCTAGTAGCTATAAGAATGGTGAAGGACAACACTCAATACAACCTATGTGAGATCTTGCACGGTCAATTGATTCACAACATCTGAATCATCAAACATGAGAGAAGCAAGACATTCAGGTTTGGATCTCTAATCATCTACTTGTATTTCCATATAGTTGGAAAGGTTGCAAACCTCTACCTAGATAGGAGAAAACCCACAATGTCTCAGATATCACTCATGGTCACATTAGAAAGTAGTGCAAGGGATGCCATGGATATGGATATAAAGAAATTTAGAATCAAAATGCAGAACTGGTACAAATTATCTGAGAAGATAGTTTACAAATACAAGGATACCATATCCTTCATGGTAGAAAAAGATTGCACATGCATGGAGGCAGTTGAACCTAGAACCAAATGGATTCATCCTCTTGGTTATGAAGTGGAAGAACATGTGCTAGAAGGATATGCACAAGTTCTATTGTCAGTGCCCAAAGATCCTAATGAGCCTAGGTGGGGCACATATAGAGAGAAGACCAATGAAGTGTATACTATCTTACACAGTGTTGATAATAAAAGGAAAGCATCCAGAATCACATCCAACATACTGAAAGTTCATGGAGTCACCCAAGAAGATCTTGACAAAGCCAGAGATGCCAAGATAGAAAAGGAACTTGAGAAAGCTGAACAGATCCAGAAGAAGAATAAAGTAGAGAGCATCTCTTTGCCCTCTACCACCATTGACTTAGATTCATCTCCACTATCTACACCAAGCAAGAAGACTAGAGGAAGAAAACAAGCACCCACAAATAACCCATCCTCAAGGAACACTCAGAGCAAAGCAAAGAATACTCAAGCTCCTCCTGAGGTAGGATTTAGACCTAGTCTAAATATTTTGAGGAACGAGATTTTTAATGAAGGGAGATTAGATACACTATCCAAAGTCTATGACAAGTATCAATAAATTTATAAGATCGAGATACACTCTATGATCATATCTCATATGATCAAGTTCAAGAAAATAGTTCTTGAACTCAAGACAGTGATACCGGATCAGTTATGGAACTTGTTGGAGATCATGAAAAGACGTGTAATTGAGGAAGATATGAGGATAAGAGAAGAAACACTAGATACTCTTCTTTTTGTATGCTTGCATGATGAGAAGGCTATATTGTTGGATCTAGTAAAGCCTCATCTCAGTACTAAGATAAGGACCCTAAAAATTATGAACAAGGACTATGAACAGATAGGTAAGGAGACTGAAAAGGCATTTGCACAAGTCTTTATGGACAGACACATGTATCTACCAATGGCGCCTACAACAAAAGTTACTCCACCTCCTCCCAAACAGGCTACAGAACCAGTAATTCAGATTGTGCCTACAACAGGTCCATAGGTTTTAGTGCCCACAGTGATAATAACTTCTGATATAGATAAAGACTCAGAAGACACTATAGTAGTTGACAATGTCAAGATATCCATGACTGCATCTAAAAAAGATATGGACAAAGTTGATAAGGCATTTGTAAGCACTAAAGAAATGTGCACTGATGATACTGCCACACAACAAGATGAAGTTCCCATCAATGATCAAATTGACACAAATTAAGATACTCAAGATGATATGCAAGGTGACAAGACGCCGATAAAAGAGAAACTAGTAAAGTTTGAATGCGTGGATACCGGTCAAAATACTATATTATCACCATCCACTCAACCATCTACCTCATTGTTGTCAAGGTTAACTCCTGACTCAGCAATTTTGGATGCACAAGGAGAAGAAGACCTAATAAAAATTAGCATTCTTGCTATGGAAAAATCAAAGGAAAAACAAGTGATGAGGAACCCTCACTTTTTGGAAACAGTGAACATTTTGAATGACTTATTACCGGTTGACCAGAAAGTAGCCAAAGTCCAATCAGTTGATGATGTGGATAATATTTTTTCAAACTTCAAATCACACTTCATAAGCTTAGTAGACGTTTCTACTAAGATTGTTGAAGATGAATATAAGAAGGAGAGACTGAATGATTTGGTAAAGAAATTTACCTTAGATTTGAACTCCTTAAAGACTGGATAATCTATATTGAAAGAATTGGCAGATAAAGGAAAGACAGTCATAGAAAACTGTATGGACAGAGTGAAGCTCACCTCTGAGTACACCAAAAAGGTAGAAGAGGCAGAGTTAATGATAGATAGCATAAGAAAATTAGTTGAAACTTTGATGCAAGACATGAACATATGCAACAATGTCTACCAAGGGCAATTAGACAAAATTGAGAAAGCAAAGTTAGAAATCAGCAAGGTAAGGGTAAGGCAAACACAGTTAAGAAATGCACTTGTGCCATCTTTAGCAGTCCTCAATGAGAACATCAAACAGATTGATGCCACTATTGTGATATATGATCAAGGTCCCTACTTGGATTTGATAAAAATGGAGAAGCTAACATATGCATTGTGTGTGCATTTACAAACAGTTGATGGTATGAAGGTATTTTGGCAGAAAGAGATCCAATCTCTCAAAATTGTGTACCGCGCATTTACAAACAATTGATGCTATGAAGGTATTTTGGTAGAAAGAGATCCAATCTCTCAAAATTGTGTACCTTGAAGTGTATATGGAGTAAGTATGCAGTAGACTTACAAGTTTTTGCACACCTTTTTCATTAATGTCAAAGGGAGAGTATATAGAATGTGTATAAGCAGAGAAATACATGTATATATGATGTTATACAGTCACTTTTTGTGTTAAGTCATTTTAAATAACTTGGCCACATTCCTTTCTTGCCATAAATGAAAAAGGGGGAGATTGTTGGCAAGTTGACTACCTGAGGATGCATGACTCATTTTGTGTTGTCATCATGACAACAAAGTCGTGTTCAGTTTCTGTCATGAAAGACAAAATGACTAAGGAAAATAAGGCAGAACAGAGATGCTCAGCGATCAGCACATCAGCGCACGTGCAAGAGATCGATTCAGCTTATGCGCATTTAGATATAAGTTGTATGACATGTGTACATGCTACATCTAGACATGCATAGTACGGAACTACAATACAAAAAAGTTACAAGTAGATCAATAGACCAGTAGTCCAGGAGACAGAGCATGGAAGCTGACTAAGTGTTTTGATTAGCGTGTGTTATTTTATGATGTAATGGCTAAGCGCCTTTTTTTATATGTTTGTAATGATGTAATAAAAATTGTAGTAAACATGCTTGAAGCTGACTTGTTCAGAAGTGTTGTATATTTTGTTTTAGGGCCGATTAGTGTTCTATTTTGGGTCGCGCCTATTCGGATTTGAATATATAAGTATGTAATGTAAAGATATGATAATAGTGTTGATTATTATACAAGAGGAAGATACAGAGGGAAAGTAATATGAATTTAGTATATGATATTTCTCTTTGAGAGAGTAAGAGCATTCGCGCATACACGGAAATGATCAGATAAATAGTGTCATCACAGCAGTTCATTCTAATATAGTGCATATCATCTTTTAGAAGGTTGTAGCCTTCATCTTAGTGGGTAGTGAGCCTAGGCAGTGAGCCATATACCTTTAACAGGGTTTTGTAAAAGACTCCTAACAGGGTCCAACCTTTAACCAGGTCATTGTACTCATATTGTAAATACTGCTTCTAACAGGGCAAAGGAACTCTCACAAGTTCATTATACTTAGTACAATATTTGTGGGTACTAATTCCCACCAGGGTTTTCCTCTGATCAAGGTTTTCTCGTAATCATATCATGTGTTATGAGTTGTTATGTTAAGCTTCATTCTATGTATGTTTGATTTATGTTTAAGTTGCTAAAAAGTAATTAATAAGACAAACACTGATTCACCCCCCCCTCTCAGTGTTTCTAACATTTTGTTAGACATTTCTTGTCTAATATTTCAGATCTTTTAAAACATTTAACAGCCATGTTGAAGAAGAATATATTTTTTTGTTGGAGAAACGAAGGAAAGAGTAGTTTTCAAGTCATTAAAGAGGCTCTAACAGAGGCTCCTACCTTACTAAATCTTTATTTTTCTGTATGCTTATGGAGGCTTTGATGCTATCTCTACAATGTTGAATCAATAAAACTCTAAAGGATTAGAGCAGCCTATTGCTTTCTTTAGAAAAGGCTTCGAAGAGTATGAACAAAGGTACTGTTTTATAGAAAAACATGTACTTGTTGTTGTAAAGATCCTAAAAAAATTTAGACATTTATTAACGCACAGTAAGGTACATTTAAGAGTCACTCACCCAAGTATCAAATAATTCTTACTCTCTAAAGACTTGAATGAAAAAAATAGTTGTTTGGATAACAAGAGTTATGGAATATGATATAGACATTCAGGTTACCAAGATAGTCAGAGCATGGGGTCTTTGTGAACAATTGAGAGAGGATCAAACTCCAAAATATTAAGAACAAGTGAATGCATCGTTAGTTATGCATTCAATAGAAGATCATGATAGGGAAGTAAATTGGTTGTCAATCATGGTTCATTTTTTGAAGATAGGTGAGTGCCCTAAAAAACCTAGATTCAGCAAAGAGGAAGATGCTATAGATTGCAATCTATTCCTTTTCTATTGATTAATGAGGTCTTTTTTAGAAATGATCACAATGGTGTTCTCCTTAGATGCATTGATTCAGATCAAGTAGTAGATGTCTTACATGAATTTCATGATGGAACTTCTAGAGGTCATTTTTCTCCCAGGAATACTGCTTTCAAGATCATGAGGGGTGGCTATTATTGGTCATCCATCTTTAAGGACAATCATTCTCATGTGATAAAATGCATGAAATGTATTATGTTTGCAAGCAAGGAAAGGCTTTCATCTCTACCCCTCCAACCAATAAGGAAAGATCAACCTTTTTTGAAATGGGGTATTGACTTCATAGGCCTAATTAACCCCACATCTAGTGCAGGCCACAAATGGATAATCACTGCAACTGATTATTTCACCCGGTGGACCGAGGCCATTGCATTAAAGGAAGCCAATGAGATTGTTGTCCTAAAATTTTATGATGATATCATATAGAGTTTTGGCATTCCCGATTGAATAATATATGATAATGTACTTGCCTTCATAGTTTTGAGAGTCATTGAATGGGAAAGTAGACATGGTATTTACCTTAACACTAGTTCCAATTATTACCCCCAAGGTAATGGTTTAGCAGAGTCCACTAATAATAATCTTATGAGGATAATTAAAAAGACTCTACAAGAGAATCAAAGAGATTGGCATTCCAAACTAAAGTCTTCCCTATGGTTTGATAAGATCACTCTTAAAAATATCATTTGGAACTCTCCCTATATGCTAGTCTATGTCAAAGATCCTAAGTTGTACATCTCAACTGAATTACCATCTCTGGACCTTGCTACTCAACTTGTCCTCTTTAAAGAGGGAGACCCTTTGCAAGTAAGATATGCTCAGCTCATGGAGTTGGAAGAAAATAGATGCAAATCCATGCAGAGTATGGAGTTCCAACATATTCAAACCAAGAAAATATTTCATAAGAGATCTATAGCAAGAAAATTCAAGATTGGAAATATGGTCCTCAAATGGGATGAATTCAAATCTAGGTCTGGCAGGCATACAAAGTTTGATTCATTTTGGGGAGGCCTATTTGTGATCACACAATGCAAAGAGAACAATGCCTTCTAGCTCTCAACTCTTGAAGGATAAATATTGCCCATTTCAATCAATGGCTTTCATCTTAAGCCTTTTTTTGAGGTTTGTCCTACCTTGTAATCAATTTTTTCTACTTTTTATTCTTCTTTTTAGGTTAGTTTTCCTTCTCTCCTCAAAGTTCCTATGTAGAGTTAGTTGGTTTCTACTTGCATATAGCTCTCTCCATGTTTTGGTAGTTGTTTCTCCTCTTGGTTTCAATCCTCTTACCTCCCAGAAGTATCTCTTTTGTGCTTAATGCAGACTACTTGCTCAATGGAATGTCATAAGGCCACTTGTTTTTCATATATCTAGCAGAATGACATTCAGCAAAAATTGCCAGTAATGTTACCCAAATTTCCCATCCTATCTAAATTTGGCTACAAGTGGAGAAAAATAAGGCTCCCACAAGGGTAGAGCCCATCTTGTATGTTTATATCCTGGCTCCTAGTCTTTATATTGGTCTCTGCATGTTTTTAGGACTGGTTTTACCCCTTATTCATGCCTTGTGAAGCCCTAAATGTGAAAACCCCCTTAAAACCTCTGATCCTTGGTGCTATTCTATTTCATCGTTACTTTTTCCACCACTTAAGTTTATATTCCTCACATTTTTTAAAGTTGTTCTTTGATGGAGTTAGTTATTTTTCCTAATGGGTTCAACTTATCCCTAAGTTCTTTTCCTAAGTCCCGACATACTTTATTTACCCCGGGCGGAAGATATTCCTTTTCTATCTGACGATCATTGTGATGCCTTAATCACTGAGATCAATCTTCAAAGATTCATTAAGGCATCACATCTTGTTGATGCGTGTTCATAGTGGGCTAGGTTCTAGTGTAATGTGATGTCATCTTGCAGGGAGGAATCAATTGGATGGTCATCATTTTTGCCCCAAAGCCCTGATCAAACCATAAAGATTATTCAAGGAAATGCCATGTCATGACACATGGACTATGGGACCACCATTCTGCAAGGTCTAAGGGAAGTCCAAAGGTAATTTATTTAAGATAAATCAAATGGTATGCATTAAGACTTAAAGTGGAGATGATAGATAGTTAAGTGATTAATCCATTGCGCCTTATTTCCGTATGGAAATTTGTCAGAGCTTGGGCCCATCTTCTATAAAGGTAATATCTGAGAAAGTTGATAGATCAGATGGCAGGCGTAAAGGCTTGATGTCTGAGATGAAGGTTTTTATCCATCACGACATTGCAACATTGCACCATGTGTCTATGGAGGCGCCAAGCTGAGATCAGAGGGACATTAAAGGATGGTTTGATCAGAATCAATTCAACGATCGGCGCTATCCCTGAAAGGTGAAGATAAATTTATTTAGTGATCAAGGAACATGCCATTTCAATACGTGTCAGGTTTTCAGAACCTGGGCCTATCAAGTGGTAAGATAAAGGTCAAACAAGTCAGGATGTAGCCAACAGTCAGCATAAAGCCTTAATGAAAAGTGATCAAGATCTATTCATTGAGGCATTTTCCTGCATGCCATGTGTACTTTTAGACCAGGTGGGACCTGTGGTTTGTAACCAAGGAAAATTAAAGACTGACCAAGTCATATATGATAGTGTGGATGGTGTAAAGCCTTAAAATAAAGTTGATCAAGACCTAAGAAATTAAGGCATTGCACCATTGTGACATATAGCACTAATGATGTCATGGGTCTCGAGTTTATAGAGTAGTAAAGATGTTGTAACTTAAAGTAGATCGGATGGAAGGACTAAGGGCTTAAAGGCCAAGATGAAGTTGTTTAACCCATTAAGGCAATGCACCCTGTTGACACATGTCCAATTTAGATTTCAGGTCAACACCAAAGGGAAAGATAAAGATAAAGTAAGTCATGGTCGATCTGATAGCAGACATTAAGCCTGCAAGGGAAGATGATAGATTATTAAATGTTAAAGGCATCATGCCTGTGTGGGCCACGTAGCAGATCTAATCCTGAGCTTGCAGATGACTTAAAAGTGGATCAAAAGTTATGTATTAAAGTTGATAAAGTTTCAAACCTGTGCCATCGATCAGGCATTTTCATGCCACCTATTACCGTTTAGTTTGAAATCAAATATTTAAATGTCATTTTCAGAGGTTTTCATGGCAATGATGATGTTTTCAATTTACAGAGTGGGCAGATTAATTGATCTGATCTATCTGCTCAAATTTATGGTGATATGGGATATTTTCAAGGTTAATTTGATCATCTGAGATATTTCCCAAGGGCATTATTGGACAGACAAGACCGATTTAGAGTTTTTTCATTGTATAATGAATATTTATTGTAACCTAATTCTTCCCAGATCTAATCGATTGATTGACTCCTGAGCTTGTGTCCTAGGGGAGGTTGTATATAAGTAGTTTTTGGTACTTTTGTAGTCAGTTTTTAGAGGCTTATGCAATATTTTTTGTGGAATTTTCTCTACCCCTGGATTTTCATATATTTGTAATCTCTCATTGAAGTTCTGATTATGCAATATCATTCTTGATATCTTCTGTCTCTGAGTTTTCATGTTTGTGTTCTCTTATTTGAAGCATAATGAAGTGGCTAATGTTAGAGAAATCTTGGAGTTCTTGAGCCCTCTTTCTTTATGCATCTCTGTGAACTACTGTGAGTGATTGATTTAGATGATCTTGTGGATTTTTTTCATCCCCTATAATTTTGTCTCATTTTTGTGCCTATTTGTTGGAGTGGATGTTTGTTTGCAGGTCATAGTTTGTGTCTATTCCTTGAAAAATCTATATTTTTTGTGAAATATTCTCTTTCCCTGAATATCCTCTTTTCATTTCAGACCTCTCTATGAAACACTTATGCAAGCCTATTCAGGAAGTTGTGCTTGTTTTGATTCAAAGATTTCATGCTAGTTATTAGTCATTTTACTATAATTCATATCACTTTCATTGCATCACCATTTAGGTTAAGTTTTTTTTTGTCTTTCATTTCTCCTTCCATCCCTTTTCCTCGCAAGTTTACTTTTCATTTTTAAAGAGAAAACATAGGTGATTATCCATGAGGAACCAGCCTAGAATCCAGAGGTTTCACTCCAGTTAGCATAGGTCCCACAACCTGGAAGTGATTCCCATGTTTTACCACGTCATTAGACTTAATAGTCTAATAGGGTGCAAATTTGGTGTATAATAGTTACCTATCATTTTGGATGGATGTATGCATCATGTTTGATAGATGGATATCTAACCAAAATTAAGGACAATATTTGTATCGTAGATGAATATATGAACTCCTATCTTAGAAGGATAAATGCCTACTTGTATGTTTAGATGCCTAACTCATATGAATAGATGAATGCCTTAGTATAAAAAATTAATGAACACTTAATGAATTAAGGAAAATTAATAGCACAAGAAAATTTGTGGCATTATTTGTATTAGATGTACTAGGTTATTATAGATAGCACATACCGAATAGAAGAATTGGTTAAGGAGATAGAGTAAATTTCCTCATCTTTAGAGGGACTCTAAAAAAATACCAGGTATAGTTATTGATCCTAATGGATGAATTTATAAAGGATTCCACATGGTAGAAAGATACATTAAGACAACTAGTAATTGTCAAGCTTCACAACCAAAAAATGGGTGAAGAAGGTAGAAGTGTGTTGATGCTTAGTCCAAATTAGATAAGTTCCACATAAATATAATAAATATTATTTAAAGAGATATAAATTTATATTAATTTTTCTTCTATTTGTTGAAAATGGATTCCCCACTCACAACTTATATGGAAAGCTTGGAGCTCCAAGTAATTACTAAATCTACTGACCATTATTCACTGAAGGATTTGGACAGGAAAGATAGGGTAGGCATAAGAAACCTTACATGGCTAACATAAAAAATTGTAGGATCTAAAGGATGAAACCGTACCTTTGTTTCAATAATTAGATAGTTTTCTTTTTAATAAGGTTGCATCATATAACCCTGATACTTAAGGAGGCACACCTCTACTCCTAGATGATAAAAACACCCACCACAGATGTAGAAATAAAAATACAACTATTGTAGCTCTAATTATACATTTTCTAGCTAATGGTTGGTTTAGAATTAGTGAAAAAATAATTTTGAATGTCTCCAAAACATATAAATATATCCATAAGCCTAAGGGCCTTAATCCAAAGCGAGAGCGAGAGCGAGAGCCAGAAAAGGAATTTTCATCGTAAGGCTTCATGTATTTGTAAGGGATCTTCTAAAGAGGTGGTTGAGGAGGAAGAATCAGATGACAATACAAATGGGATTATTTTGGTCATGGAGGCTATTTGTTAGAGGGGTCTTTTTGTTTTATCACCTTTCTTGGATACCCCTATTTTTCTCTCTAGTTGTAAGGCTTTGGCCTTTTATCCTTGGCGTGCCTAGGTTTTTCTAGCTTGGGGAGTTTGTGTGGTGGAAGTTGTGCAGGTTTTCCTTCCCCTTTATCTTTACTTTTCCATTCCTCTTCTTTCGGTCAAATGGATGTTATTTTTCTTGCCAACATTCTCCTATTTTGGGGTTTGATGTTGCTTTGTTGTAGGCCATTGTTTATGGTTAATGGCATGGTTATGATGTGTGGGTATATTATGGTGAATGAGGGGAGTGTATTGTCTTCCTCTTTGTTATTTAAATTTCCCCGACTAGTGGCTTTTGAGTTTTTTGGTACAGCGTCTATGTGTGGTGACACTAGTTTTTGGTGGTTGTGTTCTAAGTTCTATCCTTTGGCTTGTTTGGAAATTATTGTGGAGATTGACCTTCTGTAGCTAGAGTTTCCTATTTGGTGCATTTTGTCTCTTTGTTCCTCTGTCACATTGGTCCCTATTGGGCCTTTGGGGGGTTTAAAGGTGTTGGTTTTTTCTTCCCCTATTTATAGTGGATATTTGTGATTTGGTTTTCTCCTATTTATTTAGTGTATTTATCATTTATTTCTTGTCGACTTTGGTGGTCTGTTTTTCTCTATTTGTGAGGAGATTTCTACTAATTTTCAAGGGAACTACTTGAGGTATTTTTTTTTAAGGGTTATTTTTTGTAGGCTTGTGATTGGTCTTGTTATTGCCTCGTACTTACATTTACCTCTTCTGAAGTGGGAGGCTATTTTTATTGTGTTTATTCTTCCTTATAATATTTCTATTGAGGTGGAATGTGCCCTTATAGAGGTGGTGTTCTTTTGTGTGGCTTCATTGAAGGTTTATCTTAGCTTACTCTGTCTCTTAATTTTGATGGCATATAGAGATGGTTGTTTTTCCTATTGAGGTGGAACATGGTTGTGGGGTTGAGGTGTAATGTTCATTGTGGTCTTATCTTGGTGGTGGCTTCTCAGATGTGGGGATGAACTTTGCTTGGGCATCCTCTCTTATGTTTTCCTTCTCTTATGATCCTATGGATGTGGGATCCTGTCTTACTGAGGTAGGGAGGATTTACTTAGGACTACTATGGGAGGACTAGTGGGGTGCTTCAACTATTGTAAGGAATATGGTTTTGGGAGCCAAGTCAACACCCATGTTGCAGGTTTGGGGAACCTTTCAAAACCCTTTTATGGTTCTGGGTGCCATGTAAAAATACATTAGCTCTTTAGGTAATTTTTAATTGTTTGATCTCTTGAGGTTATTTCTGAAGGTTGGGGGAACCTGTCAAAACCCCTTATTTTCCCTTCAGGATGAGTGTGAGGTTATTTTTTATTTGGAAAAGGATTAAAATTTTTATGTGTATGTCCAGATCATGTAAGTTTTTGGGAGCCTTGTCAAAACCCAAGTTTATGGTTATGGGTACCAGAAACCCCATTCTTTCTTAATCAAGTATATGAAATTGTTTGTCATGTAGGGCCTTGGCCCTATGTATTGTATCATCTAGAGCTTGTTCTTGTTTCAATCTTTTAGGATGTTGATTGTTAGTTGTTGATGTAGCTACCGATTGTTTAGGTTCTATTCTTTGTAACTAGTTGGTTTTGGGTATTATAAGATCCTACCAAAATATATTACTTATGGGTTTTGAGACCCCATCAAAAATTATTTTACGTTAATCAAAAACTTATAAGGATATCCTTCTCGCACAAATTTTTTAACTTGAGGATAACTCAAGTTTAATAAGGGGAAAAGATGTTGGCAAGGGTAGAGAAGTTTGAAAAACATCTAGCAAGTATGCCACTTCTTAGTGTTGATGATAATTATTCAATTGTGTATTGTCATTGATATTTACACAAGTGTAGTGATGTTTACACAAATGTCTAATCCTATCCAAGTAGAATCATTTTATGCCAAGTGCTCTCATACATTGAAGAAGACCAAAGTGATTTTCATTTCTAACCGAGTTCACTCGGGCATTACAGTTTTGGTCAGGCATTGAAGGATTTTAGTATTAACCGAGTTATGCTTTTAGTGACAGCTGACTAACAGCAGTTTATATTTTATGGTTAATTGGTGATATGAAGCCAAAAAACTTAAGTTTTATTGATTATTTGGAAGGTTATTAAGGCTAACTTGACAAGGCTTATCATATATATATATATAAGGTCAAGTTTGGATTGAATATGGTGTATGTAAGAAATTGATATATGTGTTTATGCCATGAAATGTGGAGGCAAAATCAGATGGGATTGTGATTGAGGACAGAATACACAGAGCTGCAACAGAATATCTGATCAGTGAGAATAAAGTAATTAAAGCTAGAGCAGAGATCTGAATTAGCAAAGACAGTTGCTCCTCAAAACAAGTCAATCGATTGTTACTCTCTAAAAATTGTAGTAGTGATCTTAATCTCTTACAGAGTAGACTTAATAGTCTTTTTTAAATCCTCTCATGAGGTGACATTTATACATTGAAGTGTTTGAAGACCTCTAACAAGGCCACTCATTATAGGGTGATTAAATCCTCTAACATGATCACACCTAACAGTGTGTTATTGTAACTTTTAACAGGGTTGGCTCCTAACAGGGATCACTTCAGAAGAGTGAAAAATAGTGACTAGTTGCAATTGGTGGTTTTTCCCATATTGGGTTTCCACATTAAATATTTGTGTTATTTGTGTACATTTTATTTTCTTTATGGTATATGTTTATGTAATTAATTACTAAAGGATAATAAAAGTTAATATCTTAATATTTTATATGTTAACCGAGTGACAGTAGAAATCTGTGTTAACCGAGCAATAGTGATAATTTGTTTAAGACATCTAAGGGACTTGGATTTGTTTTTGTGGTAACTAATTCAACCCTCCCATCTCATTTACTCAACTTATTTCCAATAATTGGTATCTAAAGGCCCAAGCTAAAGATCAAAGATGTCTTACAGAAGGGAGATCCCTAAAGTTAACAAGGACAACTTCACTGCATGGAAATATTTGATGACACTACATCTGTCTACTATTGGAGACACTGGTTTTCAATTTCTAGATCACAAGTATGTATAACCATCGATACCTAGGTATGTGGAACAAATGGTGGACATGAAGCATCATAACATAATGATGATTGATATTTCTTCTTCACTCAGCTATTCTGAATTTGATGAAGTCAAGGACTGCCCTACTTCCTATGATATGTAGAAGAAACTACATGATATACATGGAGGAGATGACAATGTAAAGAGAGCCAAAGTAGAAAGTCTCAGAGGTTAGCTTGATCTGATGAAAATGAAATAAGGAGAAGACATTACAAAGTACAGTGAAAGAATCAAGAAAAGTGTCAGTGCACTCAGAGCTATCAGTGGAATAATTGAAGATAAAATGGTGGTAAGAAAGGTATTGATAAATTTACTTCCTATCTATGCAATTAAAGTTTTAGCTATTCAAGAGATGAGATTCAGTAATGAAGTAACTCTAGATGGATTGGTTGGAAGACTTACATCTTTTGAGTTAGACAACTTTGAAAATTATTCTCCTAATCCTAGCAATCTTGAGTCTGTATTCAAAGCTAAATTAAACCTTGGAAAGATGAAAAGAAAATAGATTGATAGCGATAGTGATAGTGATGATGAATCTGATGATGAAGATCTGGAAATCATTGAAGCATTACTTGCAAGGAGAGCTATAAAAGGAAAAGGACAACACAAAGGAAGAATACTATTGATTTTCTTTTCATGTGATGAGGTTGGTCACATTACTGCTAAGTGTCCAAACAAGGAAGACAAAGGTGAGAGAAAGTTCAAAAAGTAAAAATGCAAGAATGATTTCAAAAGCTAAAAAGCTACAAGCACAAAGGTAAGAAATATTTTTATATTGCTAAAGATTTTGATAGTGATGAAGATGAAGATGAAATGGTTTGCATTGCTATTAAGGATGAGTCAGATAATGAAGATAATGAAAAGCCTGCACTTTACTCTCATATTAGCAAGAATTAAACTTGGATAATTGATAGTGGTTGTTCTCACCACATGACTGGTGATAAAACCAAATTTGAACATCTTGAGCACTATGATGGTAGGAGTGTCAGTTTTGGGAATGATGAACCTTACTATGTAAAAGGTAAATATTGTATTGCTTTACCTGAAGGAATCAAATGTGATAATTCTTATTGGTTTGAAGGACTAAGTCATAATCTACTAAGTGTGGCACAACTGAATAAAATTGGTTTCAAGGTAGATTTCGTGAATGGTAAGGCCAAGCTCCTAGATGGTAAGGGAAACCTAGTTGGAACTAGCAAGAAAACAAAAGGTAATCTATTTTATCTTGATCTCAATGAAAGTTCATGTTTTATTGAACAAGTAGAAGAAAGATGGTTATAGCATAAAAGGTTGTGTCATGTGAATTTTAATAACCTAATCAACATAAGAAAGAACAAAATAGTAAGAGGTATTCCTATTTTGAAGAAACCTGAATTAGCAATATGCAAACAATGTCAAATTGGGAATATGGGCAAAACTAGTTTCAAGAGCAAGTATTACAATACAAAAGAAGTCTTGGAATTAGTACATACTAATTTGTGTGGACCAATTGGAACAAAAAGTTACATAGGTGAGAAGTATTTCATTCTATTTTTTGATGACCATTCCCGAATGATGACTTGAATGTTTCTCAAAGAAAAATCAAAAGATTTTTAGAAGTTTTGAGTGGTACCTTGCCAGGGTCGAAAAAGAAACATGAAAGAAACTTAAATTCCTAAGATCTGACAGAGGCGGAGAATTTATTTCTAATGAGTTCAATGAATTCTGAAATGAAAGAGGAATCAAGAGACAAGTATCTACCCCAGGTACACCACAGCAGAATGGTATAACAAAAAGAAGGAACAGATCCATTATAAATTGTGCAACAACCTTCATGATTGAAAAAAATGTTGCTACCAAATACTAGAAGGAAGCCTTCAGCACTGCAAATCACACCTTGAACCGAGTTCAACTAAAGAAACATACTAAGAAGACACCTTTTGAATTATGATATGGCTATAAACCTAATGTTCATTATTTCCAAGTATTTGGAAGTAAATGTTACATCTTGAAGGAAGAAAGAAATGGAAATTTTGATATAAAAGGTGATGAAGGTATATTCCTAGGCTACTACAAAATGAAAAGTTGATAAATGTTTGAATCCTACTACTCATAAATTCATAGAAAGTGTGCATGTAGAGATTAATGAGTTTGCAGAGAGATATGAAGAACAAAGCAGTATAGAGCCTAAGGACTAGAGGAATTTTGTGTATTATGAACCTGATACTATACCCAAGAAATAAGCAATGGTGATTAGACAACAACCATGTCAACCACTAAATTCATCAACACAAATCTTGTTGCCACCTGTGCAACCAGCACTGCTAACTGAAGAAACAAGGTCACAGACTAAAGAAACTGAGTCTAAGACTGAAGAAACCAAGTCACAAACAGAGGGAACAAAGTCGCAGACAGAGGCACCTAAGTCACAGATAGAGATGCTCGAGTCTCAGATAGTGGAACTTGAGTATCAGACAGAAGAGCACAACCAAACTTTTGAACATGGTGAACCAAGTGGATCAAGTCTAGAATCAAAGAGAAAGGAACTTGTACTTGCAAAGTATGTCAAAAGGCATCACGCACCTGAGAAAATAATTGGAGATTAGACAGAAGGTATAATGACAAGGAACAAAATCAAAGGTACATGTTCACTTAGTGAAATTGAACCTATAACTATTAAAGATGAATTGAATGATGCAAGATGGATTGAAGAAATGAATAAAGAGATTGAGAAGATAGAAAAGAACAAAACCTAGACTCTTGTACCTAGACCAAAAGATAAGAATGTGATTGGTGCTAAGTGGCTTTTCAGAAACGAGATGAATGAAAAAGGAGAAGTTTCCAGAAACAAAGAAAGATTAGTATGTAAAGGATATGCTCAAGAAGAGGGTATTGATTATGGAGAAACTTTTTCTCCTTTTGCAAGACTTGAAGGATTCATAACCCTTCTGGCATATGCTGCACACAAAGGATTCAAGTTATATCAAATAAATGTAAAATATGCATTCTTGAATGGAATCCTAGAAGAGGAAGTCTATATTGAGCAACCTGAAGGTTTTGTAGATCCTAAGAAAGGAATATGGTTTTCAAACTGCACAAAGCATTGTAAGGACTGAAACAAGCTCCTAGAACCTGGTATGAAAGATTTCATGGTTACTTGATAAGTATTGCATTTCAGAGAACTAATGATAATAGTAGCATGGACATCAAAGAAGGACCTCAGAACAAGATACTATTAGCAGAGATATTTGTAGATGATATATTTTTTACTAGTTATGATGATTTATGCAAAGCATTCTATGAAGCTATGAGTAAGGAATTTGAGATGTCTATGTTTGGTGAAATCAAATTCTTTGTTGGGTTATAAGTTTATCAAATAAAGGATGGTATCTACATTACCTAGTCTAAAAACATCAAAGAGACACTGAAGAAATTTGGGATGGAAGAATCCAGACCATTTGGAACACCTATGCCTACTAGACATAAGTTGTCTAAGGATGATGATTCAAAGGAGGTAAATCAAACTACCTACAGATCCATGATTGGTAAACTTCAATATGTTGTTCACACTAGACTTTATATTACATTAGTATTCAGTATTGTTGCAAGGTTTTCAGCAAATCCTAGGGAGAATCAGTTAATGGCTATCAAAAGGATTTTGAGATATCTTATGGGTACTGAAGATTATGGATTATGGTATAAGAAAGGAGGAAACTTTGATTTGAAAAATTTTACTGATGTTGATTGGATAGGAAGTGTTGATGATAGAAATAGCACAAGTGGTGGAGAATTATATCTTAGAAATAGGTTAGTCACCTAGAAAAGAAAGAAACATAACTGCATTTCTCAGTCTACAGCAAAGGCAAAATATGTTGCAGCAGCAATAAATTGTTAAAATATCATATGGTTGAACAAACAATTGTTGTCAGGTATGAAGGAAGAACTCAAAGAACCAGATATTATCTACTATGACAACAGCAATGCTATTGACATTTCAAAGAACCCTTTGATGCATACTAAGACTAAACATATTGCAATAAAGTATCATTTCTTGAGAGAATTGGTTCAGGACAAGGAAGTAAGATTGGAATATGTGAATACCAAAGAACAAATTGCAGACATATTCACTAAACCATTACCTAAGGATGCATTTTTATCTTAGAGGAAATATAGGGGTAATTCCCCTAACTGAGGCTCACTAAAACACAATTTAGTGATGCATCAACCGAGCTACAAAATAGATTTAACATGTTGAATTTGCATATATTCAGAGCTTATAGCATATGAATCAGTAAAAATAGGTACATTACAAATTCATTGTATGTGTATTGGATGGTTTCTTTGGTATTGGTTGTCAAAGAGGGAGAGATTATTGATATCATAAAGATTACTAATGGAGAGATTGATAACAGAGGGAAAAATCTTATCGTGAACAAAGATTAATGTAAGAGGGAGGAATATGCATTTCAGTGATTGTGAAGATAGAGGAAGTTTTGGATGAGAATAAAATGAAGCTAAGGAAATTAATAAAATTTTATTCTTATGTTTTTTGCTCTATAATTATTTGTATTATGACATGTTGTATATCCATCAATGCTAAAGAGGTAGATTTTTTATGACAATTATTCAATTGTGTATGGTCATTGATGTTTACACAAATGTAGTGATGTTTACACAAATGTCTAATCTTATCCGAGCACAACCATTTTATGCCAAGCACTCTTGAGAATTCAAGAAGACCAAAGTGATTTTCAGTTCTAACCGAGTTCACTCAGGCATTACAGTTTTGGTCGGGCTTTGAAGGATTTCAGTATTAATCAAGCTATGCTTTTAGTGATAGCCGACTAATAGTAGTTTATATTTTATGGTTAATTGGTGATATGAAGCCGAAAAAATTAAGTTTTATTGATTATTTAGAAGGTTATTAAGGCTGACTTGACAAGGCTTATCATATATATAGGGTCAAGTTTGGATTGAATGTGGTGTATGTAAGAAAGTGAGATATGTGTTTATGACATGAAGTGTGGAGGAAAAATTAGATGAGATTCTAATTGAGGGAAGAACACACAGAGCTGCAACAAAATATCTGATCAGTGAGGATCAATTAATTAAAGCCAGAGTAGAGATCTAAATCAGCAAAGATAGTTGCTTCTCAAAATAGGTCAATCCATTGTTACTCTCTAACAATTGTAACAGTGATCAAAATCTCTTTACAGAGTAGACTTAACAGTCTTTTGTAAATCCTCTCACGAGGTGAAATTTCTACATTGAAGTGTTTGAATACCTCTAACAAGGCCACTCCTTATATGGTGATTAAATCCTCTAATAGGGTCACACCTAACAGTGTGTTATTGTAACCTTTAACAAGGTTGGCTCCTAATAGGGCTCACTTCAGAAGAGTGAAAAATAGTGACTACTTGCAATTAGTGGTTTTTCCCATATTGGGTTTCCACATTAAATCTTGGTGTTATCTATGTACATTTTATTTTCTTTATGGTATATGTTTCTATAATTAATTACAAAAGGATAATCATAGTCAATATCTTAAGATTTTCTATGTTAACCGAGTGATGGTAGAATATATGTGTTAACCGAGCAACAGTGATAATTTTTTTAAGACATCTAAGAGACTTGGATTTTTTTGTGGTAACTAATTCACCCCTCTCCTCTCAGTTACTCAACTCATTAACAACACTTAGAACATCATACCTATCGATATTTTTATTGAAACATAGCATAGAGACTAGGGGTATGAAGTATGGGTCACATAGGATCTTGTAGATACAAAAATATTTTAAGATATAATTACTAATAGAAAGTTGGATAATAGAGAAATATAATAGAAGTGTAAGGAAGGATATAATATGAAAAATGGATATATATGATATTAATGTATGAATGATGTATGAGGATTGTATATAATTTATTGACTGATTTAAATTATTATAATAACTTTTGGTAAATCAGAGGGGCAACAAAGGAATGCCTTAACTAGACTCATGGTAATAGGATAAGTCTAGAAATCTAATAAATGAGCATTTGGAAAAACCATCTCATCTTGCGTAGGAATATCTAGAATAGTGGAAAAAACATCTAGTTGTTGGAAATGAGATAAGAAACTGAGAGGGGAGGGGTGAATTAGTTACTCCAAAACAAATCCTTTGTCCCATAGATGTCTTATATACTTTAACACTGTTACTCGGTCAATTAACATATTCTTCGGGTAGTCAAGTGTCAAAACAATCTTTATAATATCCAATGCAATTTATACTTTAGTGATTAGGTGTAGAAACATAAAGCATGAAACAAATAACATATACACACATGACACCAAGATTTAATGTGGAAACCCAATATGGGAAAAACCACCAATGTAACTAGTTACTATTTTTCACTCTTCTAAAGTGAGCCCTATTAGGAGCCAACCCTGTTAAAGGTTACAATAACACACTGTTAGGTGTGACCCTGTTAAAGGATTTAATCACCCTGTAAGGAGTGGCCTTGTTAGAGTTATTTAACACTTCAACATAGAAATGCTACCTTGTGAGAGGATTTACAAAAAGACTGTTAATTCTACCCTATTAAGAGATTTGAGATCACTGCTATAATTCTTAGAGAGTAACAATGAATTGACATGTATGAGTAAGAAATTGTCTTTGCTGATTCAGATCTCTATTCTGATTATGACTGGATCCTTGCTGGTTAGATATTCTATTGTAGCTTCGAGTGATCTGTACTAAATTAGAATCCTATCTGATTTCACCTTCACTCTTCATTTCACAGAATTCCACCCTTCTACTTGTCTTCACTTTTGCACACTCACTTACATTAAATCCAAACTTGACCTTTCATATATATGGTAAGCCCTGTCAAGTTGGATACTTCTAATTAATAAATCACAATTCAGTCGACCTCATATAATCAATTAATTATAGAATGTAAATCATTGTTAGTCAACTGGCACTGAATGCCTGACCATGACTAAAATTCCCAAGTGACTCGGTCAACACTGAACTTCCTCAATACCCGACTGAACTCAATCAACATTAAAACAACTCATTCTATTCACCAATTGTGCTTAGTCTGAATGTAAACATTTGTGTAACATCACTACATAAGTGTAAATACATGTGTAACATCAATGACAATACACAATTGAATAATTGTCTTCAACAATCTCCCTCTTTGGCATTGATGGCAACACAACATGTCATAATACAAATAATTGTAGAGAAACAAATAAAATTCTTTAATGTCCTTAGCTTCATTCTTAATCTCATCCAAAAAACTCCCCTTGACATCAAAATCTCCCACATACTATATTATTCTTATGTATTATAGAAAACTCTCCCTCTTTGACAATAGATGACAAAGACTCCATCTCCACAAATATCAATAGTCAGTACTATTTCACTTTGTAATTTTAATGTACCTGAATGTACGTATTCAACTGCAATGTGCTCTAATGTACCTGCATCAACTGATAGATCTTTACTGTCACTCGGGTTGATGCATCACTAAACTGTATTTAGTGAGATTCAGTTAGGGGAAGCAACCCTATCTTTCCTCTAAGATACAAGAATGCATCCTTAGGTAAATTTTTG
Source organism: Thuja plicata (assembly GCA_018584345.1). NCBI lineage: Eukaryota > Viridiplantae > Streptophyta > Pinopsida > Cupressales > Cupressaceae > Thuja > Thuja plicata. The sequence goes on along the minus strand of MU226578.1, from coordinate 287,275 downwards.
GTGAATATGTCTACAACTTATTCTTTGGTATTCACATATTCCAACCTTACTTCTTTATTATGTACTAATTCCCTCAAAAAATGATACTTTATTGCTATATGCTTGGGTTTGGTGAGCATCACAAGATTATTTGAAATGTTAATAGAACTGGTGTTGTCACAGTAGATAATAACAGGTTCTTTTACTTCTTCCTTCATTCCTGACAACAACTGCTTGATCCATATAATGTTTGAACAGTTCACTACTGCAGCAACATATTTTGCCTCTGTTGTAGACTGAGAGATACAATTATGTTTCTTGCTAGTCCAAGACACTAACCTCTTTCCAAGAAAGAAAGCTCCAGCACTGGTGCTTTTCCTTTCATCAAAACCTCCAGCCTAATCAGCATCAGTGAATGCCTTTACATCAAAGTTTCCACCTTTCATATACGATAAACCATAGTCTCTAGTACCCTTCAGATATCTCAGAATTCTTTTGATTTCCATTAGGTGATTGTCTCTGGGATTAGCTGAAAATATTGCAACAATACCAACTACCAATGCAATATTAGGTATGGTGTGAACAACATATTGCAATTTTCCAATCATGGATCTATAGTTTGTCTGATCTACCTCTTTTGAATCATCATCCTTAGACAATTTTTGTCTAGTAAAAATGGGTGTTCCAAAAAATTTTGAATCTTCCATACAAAATTTATTAAGTATCTCCTTGATATATTTTGATTGAGTAATGTAGATACCATCCTTCATTTGATGTACTTGTAATCCAACAAAGAATTTGATCTCACCAAACATAGACATCTCAAATTCTTTACTCATATCTAAAGATCTTTGCATAGGTCATCATAGCCAGTGAATAATATGTCATCAACAAATATCTCTGCTAATAGTATTTTGTTATGTGTTCCTTCTTTGATTTACAGGCTACTGTTATCATTAGTTCTCTAAAATCCAATACTTACTAGATAGCTATGCAGTCTTTCATATCAGGCTATGGGCACTTGCTTCAGTCCATACAATACTTTGTGCAGCTTGCAAACCATATTCCTTCTGCTAGGATCAACAAATCCTTCAGTTTGTTCAATGTAGACTTCTTCTTCTAGGATTCCATTCAGAAATGAAGATTTCACATCCATTTGATATACTTTGTATCCTTTATGTGCAACATATGCCAGAATAGTTCTGACTACTTCAAGTCTTGCAACAAGAGAAAATGTTTCTCCATAATCAATACCGTCTTCTTGAGCATATCATTTACAAACTATTCTATCCCTATTTCTAGAAACTTTACCATTTTCATTCATCCTATTTCTAAAAACCCACTTGGTTCAAATCACATTCTTTTCCTCTGGCCTAGGCACAAGAGTCCAAGTTTTGTTCTTCTCAATCTGCTCAATTTCTTCATTCATTTGTTTTATCCAAATTTCATCATTCAATGCATATTTAACAGTTCTAGGTTCAAATTCACTTAGTAAACATGTACCTTTGAGTTTGTTCCTTGTCATTAAACCTTCTGTCTGAACTCCAATTATTTTTTGAGGTGCATGATGCCTTCTAACATATTTTGAAAATACTGGATCCTTTGATCTAGATTTTGGACTTGATCCACTAGGTCTGTCATTCTCAAACACTCTTTCATGTTCTTCTGTCTGATGCTCAGGTTCCACTATCTTTGACTTGGGTTCCTCTCTCTGAGACTCGGTTCCCTCTGTCTATGACTTGGTTCCCTCTGTCTATGACTTGGTCTCTTCTACCAATAACTCAGGTTGCACAGTTTGCAACTCGGTTTGTATAGTTTGTGCTAGTATATTTAGTGGTCGACAGTTCTGCTTTCCAATCACCATTGCTCAAGTCATAGGTATACTATAAGGTTTATGATACAAAAATTGCTTGTATTCTTCAGGCTCTTTACTTCTCTTTTCTTCACATTTTTATACAAAGTCATCAATCTTGACATGTACACTTTCTATGACTTTATGAGTAGAAATATTGAGACCTTTGTATGCTTTTCTTTTACATGAGTAACCTAGGAATATTCCTTCATCACTTTTTGCATCTATTTTTCCATTTCTTGCTTCCTTCAAGATGTAGCATCTACTTCAAAATACTTTTTAATAATGAACATTAGGTTTATAGCCATACCATAATTCAAAAGGTGTCTGGTTGCTACCTTTCTTCAATTGAACTTGGTTCAAGGTGAACACTGTAGTATTGATGGCCTCCTTCCAGTATTTGGCAACAACATTCTTTTCAATCATTAGGGTTTTGGCACAATCCATAATGGATCTATTTCTTCTTTCTACTATTCCATTTTGTTGTGGTGTACCCAGAGAAGATACCTATCTTTTGATTCCTCTCTCATTATAAAATTCATTGAAATCGTTAGAAATGAATTCTCCTCCTCTGTCAGATCTTAGGTATTTTAGTTTCTTTCTTGTTTCCTTTTCAACTCTTGCAAGATACCATTTTAATTTTTGAAAAGCTTCTAATTTCTCTCTGAGAAACATGACAGTCATAATTCTAGAATGATCATCAACAAATAGAATAAAATACTTATCTCTAGTATAGCTTGTTGTTCCAATTGGTTCACAAAGGTCGATATGTACCAATTCCAAGACTTCATCAGTATTGTAATTCTTTCTTTTGAAACTTGTCTTTCTCATCTTTCCAATTTGACATTGTTTGCATATTTCTAACTCAGGTTTCTTCAAAATAGAAATACCTCTAACTCTCTTGTTCTTGTTTATGTTTACCAGGTTATCAAAAATTACATGTCACAACCATTTATGTCATAACCATCTTTCTTCTACTTGTGCAATAAAGCATGAACCTTCATTGAGATCAAGATATAATAGATTACCTTTTGTTTGCCTGCTAGTTCTGACTAGGCTCCCTCTGCCATCCAGGAGCTTGGCCTTACCATTCATGAGTTCTACCTTGAAGCCAATCTTGTTCAGCTATGCTACACTGAGTATATTTCTCCTCAATCCTTCAACCCAATAAGCATTATCACATTTGATTCCTTCTATCAGAGTAATGAAACCTTTTCCTCTCACAGGGCAAGGTTCATCATTCCCAAAACTGACACTCCCACCATTATAGTGTTCAAGATGTTCAAATTTTGTCTTATCACCAATCATGTGATGAGAAAAACCACTATCAATTATTCATGTGTTATTTTTATTGATGTGTGAGAAAAGTGTTGTCTTTTCATCTTCTTCATCTGACTCATCCTTAATAGAAATATAAACCATTTCATCTTATTCTTCATCACTGTCAAAATCTTTAGCAATATAACAAGACTTCTTACCTTTATCCTTGTAGCTTTTATAGTTCTTGAAATCTTTCTTGTTTTTGAATTTGTTGAACTTTTTCTCATCTTTTTCTTCTTTGTTTAGACACTTTGCAGCGATGTGACCAACCTCATTGCATGAAAAAAAAATCAATGGTATCTTTCCTTTGTATTTTCCTTTTGTATCTCTTCTTGCAAGTAATGCTTCAATGATTTCAAGATCTCCATCATCAGATTCATCATCACTGTCACTTTCATTCTTCTTCCCTCCTTAGTATCTATCCTTCTTACCAAGGTTTAATTTTTCTTTGAATGCAGACTCAAGATTGCTAGAGATAGGAGAGTAATTGTGAAAGTTGTTCAGCTGAAAAGTTGTAAGCCTTCCTACTAATGTATCCAGAGTTATATCCTTATTGCACCTCATCTCTTGAATAGCTGAAACTCTAATAGCATAGATAGGAAGTAAAGTTCTTAGTACCTTACTAACCACTGGTGTGTCTTTAATTATTCCACCTACAACTCTAATGGCACTCATAATCTTCTTGATTCTTTCACTGTATCGTGTAATGTCTTCTCATTTCATTTTCATTTAGTCAAATTGTCCTCTTAGACTTTCTTCTTTGGCTCTATTTACATTTGCAACTCCTCCATGAATGTCCTATAATTTCTTCCACATATCATAGGCTATAGGGTAGTCCTTGACTTCATTGAGTTTTGAGTAGCTAAGTGAAGAAGCTATATCAATCATCATTATGTTATGAAGCTTATGTTCCATAATCTATTCCACAGTTATAGTCCCTATTGGTTCCACATATTTTCTTTCCATAAATTGCAAACCAGCATCTCCGATGGTATATAGATGTAGCTTCATCAGCTCTTGCCATGATAGGAAGTTATCATTGTTTAGTTTTGGGATCTCCCTTCTATAAGACATCTATGATCTTTAGCTTAGGTCTTGAAACCTTCTCTGAAAGAACTTGAAGCTCTGATACCAATTTTTGGAAATGAGATAAGTAACTGAGAGGGGAGGGGTGAATCAGTTACTCCAAAAAAATCCTTTGTCCCTTAGATGTCTTAAATACTTTAACATTGTTACTCGGTCAATTAAGTTATTCTTCTGTAACTCGGGTGTCAAAGCAATCTTTATAATATCCAATGCAATTTATAATTTAGTGAATAGGTGCAGAAATATAAATCATGAAACAAATAACATATACAAAGGTGACACAAAGATTTAACATGGAAACCCAATATGGGAAAAACCACCAATGTAACTAGTTACTATTTTTCACTCTTCTGAAGTGAGCCCTGTTAGGAGCCAACCTTATTAAAGGTTACAATAGCACACTATTAGGTGTGACCTTGTTAAAGGATTTAATCACCCTGTGAGGAGTGGCCTTGTTAGAGGTCTTCAACAATTCAACATAGAAATGCTACCTTGTGAGAGAATTTACAAAGAGACTGTTAAGTCTACTCTATTAATAGATTTGAGATCACTACTATAATTGTTAGAGAGTAACAATGAATTTACCTATATGTGTAAGAAACTTTCTTTTTTGATTCAGATCTCTGTTCTGATTATGACTAGATCCTTGCTGATCAGATATTGCATTTCAGCTCTGAGTGATCTATACTCAATCATAATCCTATCTGATTTCACCTTCACTCTTCATGTCATAGAATTCCACACTTCTGCTTGTCTTCACTTTTGCACACTCACTTGCACACATTCAATCCAAACATGACCTTGCATATATATGATAAGCCCTATCAAGTCAGCTTGAATATACTTCTAAATAATAAATCACAATTTAGTTGGCCTCATATAATCAATTAATTATAGAATGTAAATCACTTTTAGCTGGCTGGCATTGAATGCCCAACCATGAGTGAAATACATTAGTGACTCAGTTAACACTAAACTTCTTCAATACCCGACTGAACTTGGTCAACACTAAAACAACTCATTCTATTCACCAACTGTGCTCAGTCTAAATGTAGAGATTTGTGTAACATCACTACATAAGTGTAAATACATGTACATAACATCAATGACAATACACAATTGAATAATTTTCTTCAACACTAGTTGCTTCAAATCAATGGAGAAAAAATATTTTGAGCCCAAGATATGAGGGAGAAGAAATAGGAGTTTCTAAATCAAAAGAATCATCATTTAAATCAGCTAGGTATATTGTAATATGAACATGAACATTTTTCATTCACCATGTTGAGGAAGATGAATTATAAACCACAAGGTCAAGTTGAGGCCAACTGTCTAGTAAAAAGATATTTCCTACATCAAAAAAGATGCCTTCATAGTTGATTAGTTGTATCTAAGGAATGTTATTTACCTTTAATAGAATCTCCATAGGAAATTTTTTTAAGACATCAATACCCACTAAAATAAAAGCATAGTAAGTATGAGAAAATTTACCCTCCAAAAAACGGTTCAGTTGTGAAAAATACACTAATCCAAGTCAACAAGCAATGGTCATAGGTAGATAAATTTGCACATCAAGCCTTTGCTTAAAAATGACACATTGTTGGTCACTTCTTGACCTAAATCTATCTCCAAGACATCAACATAAGGAACACATCTATGGTTAGGAGTTTTAGTAGATGGCTTGCACAAGAGATCCACATAAGAAGCCTTAAAAGGTGACCTATCTCCAATCCTAGGAAAAATAGGAATCACATGAGCAAAAGATACTCCTCCCCCTCATTGGAGATCAAAAAATGGAAAGAGTATGAGACCTAATATTTGAAAGAGATATAGCCTTTAAACCAAAAGTATGATAAGACAAAGTAGAAAATAAAAAATGGATGTTAGTAATTCTAACTAATAGAGACACACTCATAGGGACCACCCTGGAATAACTTTTTACATTCCCTGAAGACTCGGTGAAAGACTTCCACTATGGACAAAGATTATGAACAAATAAGGGGTAGGAGAAAATACAAAAAGAAGGAGATGATTTTTTAAATTATAGAGAAATGAAAGATAGGTGGGAGATTCCATTGAGAGAATACCTATAGTTATTACTTTTATTTTATATGGTGGTTTATATGATTATAAAACTATATATTTAATTAAACATTTTTTCAACATCTTAGATAATTTTTAGGAGTACATAATCTAATATTTGAAATGCATTTAAGAATTAACTTTGATCAAATAGTATCTTGATGAATAACATGATAAAGAGCACACCATTGTGCATTTGTGTAATGTCATAAATTTTTACCTTTGTGTAAGTTACAGTGTTATATAATGCTCCTGCCTTAGTTGAACTTGACAAATTCAATGTAAGCCTCCACATTTGTTCACTCCTCCCTATCATTTTCTATTCATATTTTTGGCAACATATCTTGGTCGATGTGCCATGGAGACATCCATGCAAAATACATTTATCGGGTGCAAATATACACATGTAGTGAGCCATTGAGATGTTAGAACTATAACCCTTGTAGTGTAACACTTCTTACCTCCATTCATTGATGCAAAGATTCGAAATAACAGCTGCAAACATTACATTTTTACATTATTTGGTCGTCTTCATGATTCTCAAACATTGTCTTGGAGTTTCCTTCAGGTTGCTTCACTCTCTCTTCATCTTGACAACATTCTTGCACTTCCTTGAAAAACTTATTATATTCGAACAACTTACAATACCATGGCCTCCATCATCTTGGTCATCCTTACCTTCAATTCATCAAGTTTTAGTTTTATACCTGTGGAGGGAAGACACTCAAATTATTTTTCATTTTTTTCAAATGTATCATATCTTTTTAAACATATTATTGATATAATATTAGTTTTAACATTTTTCTATTCATCTTTGCAATTATGTATCATTTTTATCTTGTCTATTCAGGTACTGTGAATGTGGAAACACAAAGTCAGGGACTTGACTGAGGCAAGTCTCCAAACAACCACCCAACATTTTTCCTTATTTTCTTGTGTACACGTTTCTTGGAACGAGATGTGGAGTAACTTATTGGTTTATCAACTTGCCTTTGTTGTGAAAAGATTATTTTCCACCATTTCTTTTTTTTTCTGTTACGTTTATAGTGTAAGTCATAGTTATTATTCTCTATTTTATTAATTAGTTTTCTTTGTGATACTTTAATTATTTTGACCACTTGTTGTGTCATTCTTTGTACTATGTCCATATAGGATGTACACGCACTACACTAGCATCATATATCAATGCTAATGTCTCATACTCGCACTGTCATCCTTGACTCAAGTGTGTATCTTGGACAATGACCTTACAAAACTTGGTAGTTAGAGGAGTTAGTTAATCCTTTTTATTTCAATAGTCAAAATATTTTTATTCGTTAGTATAGTTGAGTTAGTTTAGTTCTTTTATTTCTACATTACATTGTTTAAATCTTAGATCTTTCTTTTATCTTTTAAGTTGTCTTGATTTCCTAGCTCACTAGAGTGCTAGTTGAAGTGAGTTGGTTGAAGGGGTAGCTCATCCCTTGATATTTTAGTCAATCTTCAGGCTGGTGAATTTTCCCTTCCCTGCAATTTGATTCATTTTTTTCATAATGTCAATAGAATGTAATTTACCAAATATCTTGAATAGTTATGAATGAGCCTTCATAAGATATAAGATTCTGATCGCGCGACAAGAAAAATTGACATAATTCATATATCTCAATTCTTAAATCTTAATTGAATATATTTGAACTCAAAACTCTATGCTGCATTAGATTAAAAGCGTTTCTAAAACTTATCTCATTTAGATAATATGACCCAGCTTGTAAATCTAAATTCTAAAAAAGATGAACAACAACTTTAGACTTTAATTTCTATCTTGGTTAGGTGATGAAACAATCAAAGAAAAAAAAAAATGCAACTCTTTACTTAATTCATATTTGTATAAAAAATGGGATGATATACATAATGGGTCTTTGTTTTGATGTTGAAGTTGAATGGTTTGGAATGATTCTACAAGTGACCAAGTCTTACATATTGCAAGGCCTTGACATCATAAGAAATGTGAGCGGAAGTGTTTTTCAAATGATTTTGGAAAAATGGATATCCCTCAGTACTTGAATCTTTGTGAAAGAGGTTTCAACCTATCTAAATTGATATAAGCAAATCCTACATTATTTTTGAAGAAAGAGTGTAATGATATTATACTTTATTTCTGTTCATTTAATGCACTTTCAAGGGAGGACTTTTAGATAACTAATACAACATGGAGATGATCCAACCATTGTCATATGTTTCAATAGTTTTTTAGCACTTGTTGCTATAATACCCAATATTTTCAATAAAAACACACCAATAGTTGTGACTTTAAATTTGTTAACTAGTTGATCATGAGTACAAATAATTGAATGAGATGCATTCCTTAGATCTAATATTGAAGAATTCATATGATGTGACATCATTGCACCAATAAAACTTTGACTTAGCACACAACTATATGTCTAACTTTTTGTTGGCCTTGATGGATACCTCAACAAAACACATGCTCATGTGGCATTATTTTTTGACTATGTGGGTCTAATACCTTAATTATAAGTAGGAGACTTGTCAAATAAGCTGCTATTAAAACTGGAAGTTGTTTGATATTGTAAAGTAAAATTTTGAAAAGCTAGAAGTTATTGTGATGCTTAATTCTCTTGACTAACGGATGCATAGCAATACGAAGTAACAAAAAGGAAAGAAGAAATAAACTGCATTAGGCAGGTTCCTTTCCACCTGTTTCTAAGTAACTTCATTGCATTTAATCAGTAATTAAATAGTTCAACAATGATTCAAAATTGCCACCGCAACTATTTTAAATGGGAAAGGAGACCAAGATTAAATAGAAATATTGTTTGAAATTCCTCTACCGATCAAACATGATTTAGTGCACACCTATCTATAGCTCTAACATTTTAAGACCTTTTTAGCAGCAGAAGGTATGCTCGTGTAATTTTGTATGTGATAATGTGGACAAAACCTCGAGTTGTAAACCGAAGCTACTATGAAAAATTGAAAATCGTTTGAAACTGTCATATAGAATCGAGCAAATAATACGGATTCAGAGTCGAAACAATATAAAGCAACAAAAGAAGAGGTGCACCTCTTTAGACAATTATTTATTAAAATAGGATGCATGAGGCAGGTGCACACTCCACCCGCTTCTACCTAACTATATTACATTTAGTGAGTAATTAAGTAGCTCGACAACGATGCAGAATTGTTACACTTGAAAATTCAACGCTGAAATGAAGGGAGACAAGGATTAAATAGAAACATTGTTTGGAATTCCATTCAGGAGTGGATCCCTTCAGCTGCCCCAAATACACTTCATCTGCTGAATGCTTCGACAGAAGCTCCAACACCGCCATCACTGTCGTGGCCTGATTGGGGTTGGACACAGATGACAGCATAAACACCTCTGGATCGTTCATCATTTCGGCGTAGTCAGGGGAATGTTGCTCTGGAATGAGGCATCTATTTATACACGAGAGGGACGAGCTTGGACGGTAATGGCTTCTCTTTGTTTAAGAAAAACCGTGTCTAATGCCTCACCCTGCTAGAAAGATAATGTAAAATCAACTCTCAAAATCGATAAAATGGGTGACAATATGTCATTATCCTATGCGCCTGCGTATACAAAGATTCGACATGTTGGCATTTTTGTTTTTCTTCCAGCAACAAATAAGATACTTCATTTTAAAATTGCTGAAAACTATGGGTAGACATAAACTAGAATCTAAATAAAAGGGTTACAATGCGCGTTGTTCAACTTGTACAAATGACTGTGTTCTCAATATTAAACAATATGCTCGTTTAGAACGAGCTTTTCCGTCGTCTATAATGTTTTAATGACACAGATTTCGCAAAACGATCCGGAATCTAGTTATACCACATGGGCTAATTTTTAATGATTCTAGGTTACATTTTAAATTAAGGTTTGACAAAATTAAAATGTTTTCGTTCATTATAAATTTCTTAAAATTCACTACTGATCAGTTTTCTAATATAATTTCAGTGGTGAAATTTCCAAACCTTAATGGTATATTTAGTTACTTTTGATACTGGTCAACCAAAAATATTATAAGGATGCGGAGATTGCCTGAGAAAGAATGTGAAACTAGCCATTGGATCTACACGTGAAAATAAAGGATACTAGTGATACCAACACTTTGATTCAGAGACTAAGAAAGGATGCATTTTAGATTCAGAGGCATTACTTCACATGAATGGGGTAGATCTTTGTTTATTAATCTTTATGAAAGAACAATTCAGATCAAGAAATTATTATTGCAAATAAAATGAAACTTACAGTATTATGGATCCTTTTTCCCGAACCTTTTTTTGATTGACTTCAAAACTTACAGTATTATGAACATGGACCATTAGTGTAACAAATAGGTTTTAATTGCAATACTCATCCAATAATTTGTCCTTGAGAATTTTAATTCATTTTTCACTTTGTTTTTAAACTAATGCCTTCAATTTTTGTAAAACTTAGAAGTTTCATTTTTCCTTCTAAGAAAATAATCCCATACTTGCCTACCATCACCAATATATAATAACAAGCTCATTTTTATGTATTAGTTATGTTTTTATTAGCAGGACATTTAACACATGAAAGTCATTTAGAAATTAACTTTGATCCAATAATATATTGATGGATTACATAATAAGGAACACACTATTATGGACATTGATTCATTTTTTTAATAATGTCAATAGGACCTAATTTAACAAAGAAGTTGAATATTTTTTAATAAGCCTACCTAACATATAATACTATGATCGTGTTGTAAATAACTTTGACATAACTCATATATCTCAATTCTTAGTTCTCTTGATTGAATAAATTTGAGCTAAAAAATCTACCACACATTAGACTAAAAGTATTTGTTCAACTTATCTCCTTGAGAGAATATGATCCAACTTGTATATCTTCAATTCTAAATAAAAACCCTCACAACAAAAGTGTAAGAGAAAAATGAACTACAACTTTAGAGGATAATTTCAATCTTAGTGATGACACTTTCAGCGAAATCAAATAATATACAACTATCTATTTTATTTTATATTTGTATTTAAAAATGGGATGATGTACATAATGGGTCTTTGGTTTGATGTTGAAGTTGAATGGTTTGGAATGAGCCTACATGTGACCAAGTCTTTTGCAGTGCAAGGCCTCGTCATCATAAGGGATGAGGTCAAGATTGTGTTTTACATAAATTTGGCACAATGGATGCTCCTTAGTCCTTGAATCTTAGTGGAAGAGGTTCCAACCTATTAGAATTTATTTAAAAATAGCATACATAATTTATTTATTTTAAGTTGACGATCTTTATACTTGATTTTTTTTAACCCACTTTTACAGGAGAACTTTTGGATAAGTTATAAATTTTCAGTTATTAAGGAGAGGATCAAATCATTGAGCATGTTACAATAGCTCTTATAACACTTTTTTTTCCAAATAATAAATCAAATAACACCAGTAGTTGTGTTTTCAAAATTGTTAGTGTTGATTACGAGTACCAATATTTGAATGAGATGTATTCCTTAGATCTAAAAAGAAACAATTCATGTGATATCACATCAATGCACCAATCAGATATGACTTAGTACACACCTATCTATTAATCAAATCTTTTTCGACCTTTTTGAAAACTTCAACAAAAAGCATGCTCATATGATATTATATTTGAAGATATGAACCTAACACCTTATTTATAAACAAAAGACTTGTTAAATAAACTACCCTAAATAAAATTAGAAGTGATCTAGAATTATTACAAATGTAAACAATATAAAGCAACAAAACGAAAGTAAAGGTGAATCTCTTTTAAGTAAGTATTTATTAAAATAGGATGGATTACGCAGGTTCCAACCCCAGCCGCATCTCCATAGTTCCATTCCATTTCATTTAGTGAGTAATTAACTACCTCAACAATGATACTTATTCTCACAACGGCTATTCGGCTATTTCAATCAAACTTGTAAATTGAACGCTGAAATGAAGGGAGACAAAGATTAAATAGAAACGCTGTTTGGAATTCCCCTGCCGGTCAATCCACCCTCCTTGGAGAGATCAGTAGTGCCCGGATACAGCAGCGTGTATGGAACCTGTGATGGTCCGTACCTGTTCTTCAACTTGTAATTCTTGTTCCTCTCCGACACATTCTTCTCCACCCCCGCCAGAGTTGCAGAGAATTTGCCAAAGGCTTCTTCAATGCCCTCATCGTCAGTCCATTCAGGAGTTGATCCCTTCACCTGCCCCAAATACACTTCATCCGTGGAATGCTTCGACAGAAGCTCCAACACCGCGATCACTGTGGTGGCCTGATTGGGGTTGGACACAGATGACAGCATAAACGCCTCTGGATCGTTCATCATTTCGGCGTAGTCCAGGGAATGTTGCTCGGGGATTAGTCGTCTGCTGAGAGTGGGGAGATTGGGCATGTATCCTCCGTACGCATATTGCCCGAAATTGACGGCTGCATGGTGAGCAGATGCAATCCAAATGATGGTTGTGATTGCTTCCACAGCTTCCTCCACCGACTCCATCTGATACCATCCACTTTCCATCTTCATGTCTCCATGCCCCACATTCACCGCCTCCTTCCACCATGCTTGCACTTCTGTGTCTCCCTTGATTGCATCGTCGCTCTTGTAGTAGAGAGACAGATAATCAGTCACCCATTGCTTCAAAGCAGCCCAGATCTCCAGACCGTCCACTGCATATGGGTAGTCTTCTATCACGAGCCTCACCCGGTGAGGTGCCGCTGAGTCTGGAACCGCCATCCCTCTGCAATTGCATAGGCACATCTCCTAGCTTAGAACTATTTATATTCAATACATAACACTTGGCAGTAGAGAGTAATATGGGGGAAAACAAAGCAGTGCACCTTTTGATTAGATCGGCGGGCAAGCCTTGTTCATTAAGTTTCCACTGTTTATATGCTTTAGAGGACAACTCCATGGCATATCTGTAGGGTGTGAATCCCGATTCAATAACACCATTTGCATTGATCAGAATCTGCCGGGCAGATTGGTTAATGTCCATGGTGTCAAAATAATGAGGGAGCAATAATTTGTGAATGGGGTGCATTTTGCTTAGCTGCCTGTGAGTAGCAATGATGAAAGGCTCGATGACGGCATGAGTTCTTAGCCTGCATGAAGGATAGAAAATTAATCATCGGGACATTATTTTGTCCACTTTGATGTATTTAAATACGAGTATGAATACAGTAAATTACAGTCTTGTTTTAATTTTCTCTTACCAGTGACTGATTAACTGGTGATAGCCGGCATCATTAACCCTTGAATGTGCCTTGGCGAGCAGCCACAGAGCGCCTTCTTCTCCCGCTTGCGCAGGGGTGTAAACTTTTCTTTCAGATTGGGTGAGACTTGTGTGAGGCAAACACAACTCGATCGCAACAGCTCTCAGAATTCCTTGGTCTGTGAGGAAGAAGAGAGTGCGGGAGGCGTACATTTTACGATGATCTGATTCTTTGTTAATGCGTTCGATGTAGGGCATGTACGCATCGTAGTAGTCCACAATAAACAGTCTTTTTGCTTCCAAAGCCTAATCAAGTCATTCAGATTCAATCAAATGATCAGAATTCTCTCTCCTTTTCTTTTCTAATATCATCTGGAACGAGTTGAATCACTAAATGCATATAACATACCTGTTGCACGGTGAGGCCATCCATGTTTTTCTCGATATGCTCTGCCGTTATACTACTCTCTTGAGGGCCATATAGCTCGGCCTCCAAGCTGCTTGATGGAGGAAAGCTCTGTTCCAAGTTCAAGAGAAGAACATTAGCATTATAATCAATATACAACTACAACATCAACATTAGCATTAGATTGAAATAAGGAGATTTTCAATTTGCTTGCCTCCAGAGATTGAATGGCCATGGGATTGAGACCGGAAAGGGCTTGGCGTGCAAACTCTTCGTCCGTCTTCCACGCATGTTCGTCAGCTGCAAGTCAGAAATGAAAACTCAAAATATTAGTATCATCAGTTATATGTAATTTACTAGAAGGAATCACTTAACCAGGTAAATTGTATTGATCTCTCGCACCCTTAATAACTTGGGGAGCTATGAAATGTACGAGAGCTTGGTCCTGTGTGCTGAGCAATCCTTTCACCATTTGGAGAGGAATTAGGTCTCGACTAAGATCCATAACAGAGTTGATAGCCTTGGGGACTCCTTTGCTGTAAATATCTCTAACATCTTCCAGCGAGTGGAACTCGTCACCAAATATGGACTTGATGGTGGGTATCACTTTTTTGGCGAAGGCTCTCACCAAATTAGACCTGTAGTCGGACAGATTGATATGAGGGAACTTCTCGTCTGGTGGAATGAAGTATTGGGTCGTGGGCAATCGAGGCAAGCTCTCGAAATTCCGATCTGCCATAGTATCCACATTATCAATGATTGAATCTCCGAATTAATTTAAACTAAAATCAGCTAACACTAGACAAAGGCTTCGAGCTTTTAATTAATATCTAGAGAACCTGTTTTGCTGGGGGCACGTCCAGTTCTACATCTTCTGGGATAAGGAAGGTCCTGCGACCCACCAAGCACTTCCCTGCGTAGATCGGGATCACTATCTGGATTGCCCAGATCATTGTAAAGATCGTAGTCATATACACGATCGTATAACTTTCTCTCTCCTGTACCGTTTCCTCGCAGCGAAGCCAGCTCTCGCTTTCTCATCGTCAACAAACCTGCTGGTGTTTCATTGGGAAGGTGACTCTGAAACCACCAAATGCACATTATTAATACGTTGTTACCTGATCACCTCTAAGTTCTCAGATTATGTGTTTCAAATTAATACCTGGGTAGAAAAGAAGACCCGGTCTGTTTTGTTGAATAGATAGTAAGGGTAGATCCAGGAGTTGCACACAAAACGAAGTTCTGGGAGTTTGCCGGGTACAGCAGAAAGAGTGAGCGATTTCAAGAAGAACTCCCTCGGGTGGGAGTTCTTCACCAGCAATGCACCGGGCACTCCCAGTTCAGTCTTCCATGTGAAGCTGACCGAGAATCGCGAGTCACCAGCAATGGGACCATCCAGTGAGTTCCAGCTTATTGATTCCTCCTCTCCTTTCTTCCCCAGTCCCGAATCTACACCATTACAAGTGATACATCCGATAATGCTATAAATTAATTTACACCATTACAAGTGATACATCCGATAATGCTATAAAATAATTGTGCCAGAGGTGCAGAAGAAAAATTAATAATTTGATCGAACTAATAATAATTTTATTACCTTCATCAATCTTCTCGCTACTAACGAGTTGAAGAAAGGCTTTCCGCCCGAGCAATTCAGAGACCGTGTCCGCTATAGTGGCAGAGTAGTCGGTTACATCGGCAAGATATGCTTTCATTAACACCACTTCTCCCTTGATTTCGAACTTCTCCGCGTTCCCGTTCTGAGAGATCAATGGAATTTTCGGAACAGAGATGTTATTTAATAAACTTTTTACACTCATCTTGGCCAAACCTAAAATACTCTCTCTGGGCAAGGCTAAACAAGTAAACCAACTCTTGAAACACTCACACCACTTGAAATTGAGATTGAGATACATCTGCTGCTCCCCTCCACATCTCTATTTATACATAGAGGCCCGAGCTTCGACGGCAATGGCTCTCTTCGTTTAACAAAAACGTGTCTAATGCCTCACCGCACAAGAACGATGATGCAAAATCAACTTTCGAAACTGATACGGATGGGTGACAATATGTCATTGTCCTATGACTGCCTATCCAAAGGGCTTTTCTGTTTTTCTTCCAGCAATAGATAAGATCATTCATTTAAAAATTGATGAAAACTATGGATAGACATCAACTTCAATATAAATAATAGGGTTGAAACGCACATTGTGCAGCTCGTACGGATGACTGTGATCTCAGTACTAAAAATTATGCTCGTTTAGAACGAGCGTTCCCGTTCTCATTAGATGGCTCGGTCATGACCCCTAGAAGGATTGTGAGGTTAACAAACACCAGGTCAAAGCAAAGAATGAGTACACATATTAACCTCTAACAAATCATATGATTCGGTGATGCCCTAGGATTATGAAGGGTAAATGGGCCATTCAACAAAGATGTAATCTGATGGACAATCATAACCTGATCTGTGATCAAGCCATGTAAGAATATATGCTATGAAGTCAAAGATTGAAGTATCTTATGAAGTAGAAGCTCTCCAAGGTATTGTTCTCTTCTATAAATTTATCGATATTATAGATGAAATGAATCGTACGTTGATCGATCAAAATGGTGTTCGAAAAATGGGTACTTCAATCATTAAAAATATTCTAAACGACTTCACAATATTCTAAACGACTTCAACATTGGGGGTAGTTATATAGGTTCACAAGTGTAGGCTTTAAACTATTCCTGTGAAACTCGCCAAATTACCATCCAATTTAACAACACCATTGGTTAGTGATTCATATATCAAACCATGGGCTTTCATAACCTTTCAATGTATTAAAAGGTGTTTTAGGAAGATTCTACAATACAATTTTTATGAAGAAGTGTTAAATAGAAAAGTTTTAAAATCTTGTATATCTTATTCATTGTATTATATAAGATGGTAGATAGTAAAAATATTAATTTTACCACTTCTATGGGTGACACCTTCTATTTTATCTACACCTTTTTCTTGTTAAGAGATGTACTTATGTTGACATCCCAAAGTGATGCACCAATCATAAATATTTTTAGTTAAACCATTATACTAAATAAGATCTCATTCTAAATTATCTTGGTCACATTTGGTTACTAGTGCACATGTGACATTTCTAATATAACATAAGGTGGTATTTCTTATCCTTGGTTGGTTCTCCGTTGTTTGGTTGTTCCAAAATATTATTTTACATTGACATGTTTTTGATTAAAATAAGCAGCAAGAGGGTGCTGGCCCGTGGTACAACAAAGCAGAGTCACAATGAACATGTTAACAACACATTAACAGGAACAAAGGAAACTGCAACAACAACTACAACCAAAGTGCAGTTAAGGAGGAAAGTCAAGGAACCAGTAGAAAGCCATAGTCAGCACACCATGATAGCACATAGTCTTCACATGACAACACATTGAAAGCACCATTGGCTGCACAATGACAGCACCTTGAGTCCCACCATAGCCCTGCCGGTCGAGCACAACACAAGTATCAGTCTCCCAATGCACCTCTAAAGAAAAGTGTTCCACCTCAATAGGAACAAAGCAAAAAGCCCCAACACTCTCCACCTCCATAGGAGAATCAGCCGCCTTCAGAATC
>MU226578.1:224344-264825 GCA_018584345.1 Thuja plicata | reverse complement strand
TGATAATCTTTTGGTCTTTGAGCCTTAGTTATTCGTGTATTAGAAAGAGAATCATATGTTTTTCTTCTTGCATTTTCTCTATTATGTAAGGTCTGAAACAATGGACTTTGTGCCATTTTTCTTTTCTACTTTATTGTTAGATTAGCTTCTTTACATCTTTTCCATGTTTACGGGTAGATGTTTTTATACCTTTCTTGCTTTCGGGTTAAAAGCATATTTGTAAGTGGTTTTGTGAATTCATTGGAGATCTTACACGAGGATCTGTACCCGAATAATTCAGAGGAAGATTATCAATCCCATGATAATTTGTCCAACTGTTGGTGTAGTTTGTACTTCATTGTGGGTGTTTGGAGTCAACTTTTGTGTTTTTGTTTGAAGGAAAAATCTATTCACTAATAGATTTTGGCGACTCTACTAGGGAAAGGAATTGCAGTCTCAGTGTTTTCTTTTCTCATAAATTTGAAGGTACCTCCCCGAGGATGGAGGTTGGTGGCTCTATTGAAGACGAATACCATGAGGTAGTTCAAAAATATCCAAAAGTTTTAAAAGATTGGGTTCTAGCAAGAAGTGAAGATATCTCAGATATTTTTATCTTTATACCACCATTTAGAGATAACCCAATTAGAGAAGTTACAAAAGACTTGGCAAGGGAAGTAGGATTTCTAAAATCCTTCTATGGTGTTGTCCTTATCAAGAGAAGATCTCCTATAAAAGAACCAAAGGAAGAAGAATGTGGATACAAGAAAGAAGAAGCTGGTAAAACAAAATATACAAAAGAAAAGAATCTTGGATGCAAAAATAATGTCAGCTATAGTGATGATGATGACTTTTATTCTCAGCAAGCTGATTGCAGATTTGAAGAGCAGAATAATGAAAGAGAGGAGACACGAGAAAATTTTAATCCTTGTGTTGGTGCTGCCATAAAAGAATCAGATAGTGAAAGGAATGTGTGCATGATTAAGGTAAAGAATGATTTAATTGTGGAGCCCTTTATTTCTGACAGTAAAGATACACATCTCTTTTGTGTTTTTCCTGTTGTTGATCAAGAATTGATTATTAATGAGTCAAAAATTAGAATCCATGCATTCTATAAATATACACCTTTAATTGATGTCAGTCACCATCATAAATTATATAAGGGGTGTCCTATTAGAGATTTGATTCACTCTTCTAAAAAAATCATGCATAATGAGGATGAAGATATCATTATTCAACCCATGTAGTGTGTTATACTTATGTTCCCTCAAGAAGTATATGATAGGAGGTTGATCTTTGGTGCTGAGTTGATGCGTCATGGTTTCTTTGTTCCAACAAACCTCCATTTGTCTTGCATGTCAACTCTATGCTTGCAGTTGTTTCAAAGACATGCATTCTTGTTTCGCAGTGGATCATACTTTTCTCAACCCTTTAATGGCTTCATATGAGTAGCTGGATGCTTTCTTGAAGGTATGGGTTGTTTTCCCTATAGCTTGTAAATAAATTTTTTGGTGTGCGTAGGCTGTTAGTTTCTTTTTCCTGGCTTGCTTTTAGTTTAGGGGTTTTGTTTTGGTCTTTGCCCTGCTCCCCTCCGCCCTCACTACAAGAAGCTCCCTATGCTTATTGTTTTGACTCTATCACCCAATGCTTTCTAAGGCACTTGTCTTTTCCCAAAGATTGCTAGAGTTCTCTATTTTTGTGCCAAAAATAGTCCCCCTGTAGAGCCAATGTTAGCCCCATATAGACCCAAATTTAAAAATTTAGAATTTGGATCTCCTCCATGCCAATCATTTCTCAAATGAACATTGTATCTATTAAGAATCATTATTGAACTACTTTGAACCACTTTGAACCTCGGTTCAAAGTAGTCCAAATCGGTTCAAAGTAGTTCAAAGAGGTTCAAAGGTTTCAAAATGGTTCAAACTGGTTCAGATAGTTTAATGTTCAAAGTAGTCCAAATCGGTTCAAGGTTCAAAGGGTGCAGAGGTTCAGAGATTCAGAGGTTCAGTTCAAAAGTACAATTCATAGGTTTTTCAGTTCAACATGATTCACTATGGTTTGAAATTTCAATGTGTCCAAGTTCAAGTTCTGATAATTCTGCAAGTTCAAGGTTCAAAGGTTTAACCGGTTCAGCAGTTCAATATGTCTCAATAGTTAACTGTTGACAGCAAATTTAGTTAATATTGTACGGAGTTTGGTATTATGATGTTGGCTAAAAATGATGCTAAAGATCCATATGAAGGTTTGTGTGGAAGATAATATCCAAACAATGAATCTCAATTCAAATTGGTGATTCATCTGTAAAATTTGACATGAAGAATGCTTATAATTTTCAATGCAACCCGTAACCACAAATTTGGCAATGACAGAAAATATAGTCGTATTACGAGGGGCAAAACTTTAAACTCCACCATTGGATCAGGCTCATTTTCAGATATGTTTTTGTAAACATAACTATCTAAATCCTCAATGGAGAGATTATCAAAAATTTTGTTCCTCCAAAAGATATTGTTGACTGAGTACGCGTCTATCCAAGGTGACCAGCAACCACGAATCTACTAAATCCAGAGAAATATAGTCATCTTTCGGGGGGCATAAATTTTAATCCAACAATGGGATGAAGCTGATTTTAAGACATGTTTTAGAAATCCAAATTATTTAAAACCTCTCCAAAGCATTTTTTGAGATTCTTGGTGGATCAAAAGTTATGGATGTATGAGTGAATTACTATCAAAACTGCCAATGACTGTCATGAAATGATGACAACTCTTCATCACCAGCAAATGCCACCTATCCAAATATATTTTAAAACATTGAATTATATCTTTATAAGCTTTGCATAAATATTTTATGAATATATAAAATTTAAAAGGTGAGGAGTGTTATCGAAAAGTAAGAAAAAGATTAAAAAGATTGAGTGGAAACAGTTTCAAAGAATTAGTTATTATAACAGACAAACATTATCAGAGCAAGAAGATAAATATGCCAGAAAAAGAAAGCTGGAGGTTCCTATTTTTCAACCTTTGGCTGGGGACTTTGTGTTGCAGGCAGAGAAGTTTTGGTTTTCTAGTTTTAATTTGTTTTTGCGGAGGGGAAAGAAATATCTATTTTTTTTTCTTTTAGATTGTAATTTGTGAGTTTGGAAGCATTTAGATCTTTGTCATCTTTTTGATATTCAGATAAAAATAATATTTGTATGCCAAATCTTTGAGTTTGGATATTTATTTTCTGATTGAGATCAATCTGTGAATTGATCCAATCTCTTGTGAATATAACTTTGTCTCACACAATTACATGCATGATAATCTTTTGGTCTTTGAGCCTTGGTTATTCGTGTATTAGAAAGAGAATCATATGTTTTTCTTCTTGCATTTTCTCTATTATGTAAGGTCTGAAACAATGGACTTTGTGCCATTTTTATTTTCTTCTTTATTGTTAGATTAGCTTCTTTACATCTTTTCCGTGTTTACGGGTAGATGTTTGTATACCTTTCTTGCTTTTGGGTTAAAAGCATATTTGTAAGTGGTTTTGTGAATTCATTGGAGATCTTACATGGGGAGCTGTACCCAAATAATTTAGAGGAAGATTATCAATCCCATGATAATCTATCCAACTGTTGGTGTTGTTTGTACTTCATTGTGGGTGTTTGGAGTCAACTTTTGTGTTTTTGTTTGAAGGACAAATTTATTCACTAACATCACATAAGGTGAATTAATCTCCTTTATGAAACCATATTCCATAGTTCTTTATCTCTTTTAGATATATGAATATCCTTTTCACAGCTACCTCTAGATGTTTCTTAGGATCTTCTTGAAATCTTTCCATAAGACACACAATGTTCATGATATCTGGTCTTTTATGAGTCAAATAAAGTAGGTCATGAACTATTGACCTATATCTAGACTAATTTCCTTTAAGGGACTCATCATCCTTTGTCAAGTTGCATCCTATTACCATAGGAGCACCCACTTGTTTTGATTAATCCAACCCAAACTTCTTCAACATCTCCTTCACATACTTAACTTGAGAGATAAAAATCCCATCCTTAGACTAAGTAACTTTCAATCCCAAAAAGAGTTTCATTTTCCCTATCATGGACATCTCAAAACTCAATTTGCATTTCTATTGCAAATTCTTTTCTCAACTTATCATTACGTCCAAAAATAATGCCATCAAAAAATACTTCTACGATCAAAATTTTATCATGATCTATCTTGAAATACAAATTACTATCAACAATACCTTTGTTGAAATCATGATTTAGCAGATATTTTTCTAATATAGAATACCAAGCCCTAGGATCTTGGTTCAACCCATATAATGCTTTCTTAAATTTACATATCATGTCTGATTGATCAGTGAACTTAAACCTGTTGACGAGACTTTGTGACGGCCTTGCTAATGGGGAGGGAGTTGTCACAGAATGCCTAAGTATCGACAAACTTTGTCTGAAGAGGTTTATCAGAGAGAGGAATCTCCTAACCTCCAAGCACCTAGCAGTCAGGTCACGATGGTGCAGGTGACTATTGTTTTTGGGGGATAGCTGGTTTTTACTCATCAACCTCTAAAACTTCAATAATAATGGGTTTCCTACAGGCATTTATTATATCCGGCAAAGAAAATATCAAAAGATAGGACATGGTTAGTATAAATCTATAACTATATTCATGATTAAATATCCTTAACATCAACAAAGCTCTAGATGAAAATAAATAACAGAGACTGAGCATACATATAATATTCAATCACACATATATCAGTAGCGAGGTAAGAAATTTCATCAAATCATTGCAGAACTAGAACAAAGGACATATGGAAGCATACAACATGAAAATCATTAGCTAAATCCAAGATCATAAACAACTAAGAGCATGGTGTTGAATGGTGTTCCTCATTCTTTCATTAACTTCAAATCCAACATCACTGGTAGTTACATTAATGGCCCCAGGGGAGCATTAATATACTCTGAACTCTAAAAATAAAATAGCTAGAAACTCTAAAATTTGTATTACTTGTGGATAGCTAAATCATCAATTTTTTGACCCTTTCAGTGGTGTTAGAAAAGATATTTATAGAAAAATTTAACAACCTAAGGGACTAGTCCTACACTACCTATTTACATTATATTATAATATTTACAGTCGGTACTACCTACACTGTCAGAATTACCTTGATATAATACAACCTTTTGAGAAGAAAAGAGAGGAAATAAGGAAAGAAGCTCTGGAAAAACCCCCATCGAAAAAAGTGTCCCTGTGCTTGTAGATGTGATAGTGCTTTCCTAAGAGAATTGTGCTATACGACCCCATTAATGCTTTTCTATTTCTCGGTGATCAAGTGGGGTCCCATACGGCAGATATTAAATGCTAGAAAAAAGTCTTTAGATCTGGGAGGTGTCTACAATGAACCTTCAGAATAATAGTGACCTATTATGCCAAGAAGGATGGACATGGATCTGAAATCAAGCCATAGATAGTCATCGATTTATTCAAAAGAGTTTTCGATGCTTATCACTATAAAGAATACAAAACTGGAAATCCATAGCTCTAAAATCAAGGAGCTTACACTCAAAAAATAAAGAGTGAATCTATAATTTCCCTCTGGTGAAGGAATCCCTAGAGTCTAGGAAATTTTACTGGCCTTTAAACTTTTCATATGCCTCCAGTATCTGGAGTGTGCCATCTTCTTCCACGTCCATCAGGCAGTCTTGACGATTGATGAAATTTTCAAAGTGATCGTTGACATCCTCGACCCTTTCCTTTAACTCCATAGCCACCTTGGTTGTGTCATCGGACTTGAGCACCATCTGGGAGATTTGTGCCATTGCAACGCTATTAAAATCTTTGTCGTGCCAAAATTGAGCCTCAACCATTTTGTCTAACTTGCTAAGTATAGGATCAATGGGAGTATAAGTCCTGGGGCTGAGAGGGTTAGCCAATGTAATCTCCTTGATAAGAACAATGTACTAGTCCAATGGGGTCCAAAGTTCCTACAGTTGTTCCTCTAGTACCCTTACCAGTTGCTTGCTGATTTTGACTTTGAATGCAAGTCTAGAGTATTGGGTCTTGAGGAACCTATACGACTCATCTCCTAGGAAGGTTGTTGTTGCCACATTATCCTCTCCAAGATTTAGAATCTCCAGTGAGGGATCCCTCCATTCTTCATTTTTCTCGATCTCTCCCTGCCACTAAGGAATGGTGGCCTCCATTTGCTTCATTATATCATGTGCTTGGAAGAAGTCTGGGAGAGACTCAAATAGAAAACTTCTTATGGACCCAATTGACTAGGCAATCCATTCATCCATCGTGAGTGCCTTCTTTTTCATAGTCCTCAGTTCATAAACATCACCCTGAGGGAGCAGTGTCCCTGAGACCGAAGGTCCGGGTGTTTTTGAAGTGAGGGGGTGCACTAACTCTGTTAGGAGTCCAAAAAGATTGGCATTAGTAACCTTCAACTCCTTTACCTTTTGGGATTTCTTTTCATACCAGGTGTGAATAGCCTAGCTCACTTCATTCAAGAGGTCCAATTCCCCTTATTGATCTCTCTTGCCTAGAGGTACCTCCGTGATTACATACTCTTCGACAGAAACCTCCAAGTCTTCTTTCCCAACTGGAGGGGCGGAGATGATTGCCACTACGTTACCGTCTGGGGCCCTTTGGGTGATATGAAGGGTGCAGGCCCTCTTAGCTTCCAAGAGATTTGGCCTTCGGTCCAAATTTCTTCCATTGATAGTGTGGCCATGATGGTCATTGGAGATTTTGTATTCTGGGACTCCACTAACCACTACAATAGGGTGACCAACCCGCTTATTATCATCCCCAAACTTGAAGCATCCTTGGGGTTCGATTCGGGTCCTTCCTTGGACATGTTGACTTCTATGTTGATGGGATCTTCACCTTCATTTATTTTCTCTCCCTCTATTCTACCTAATGGGATATCATCCATAGGTGGGCTCAGTGGTGGAGGAAACTGAGGAAACTCATTTAAATCTACTTGCTGGATATAGCCACAACCTTGTCGGCCATTGCATCAGGAGGTATCAGGAAACTCTGATCATTGAATGGGCCCTGAAGTACTGCATCAGAGGTTATGGTTGTTCTCGAAGGTGTATTTTCCTTGTCAGTTGACAATTTCTCCATGGCTAGATTACTCTCCTATTCTTTTTGTATCCCTCTTTCTTCTTCAACCTCTTTTGGTCAGGATACATCTCCTCCTTGGACCGCAAACTCTTTGGGTCCTGTTGATTCATGTGTGGGAACCTTAGTCTCTTGTTTCAATGTTTCTTCCCTTATGATATCAACTATATCATGTATTTCTCTAAGATAACTGATCGGGAAGAAATCATCAATGTTGATCTGTGCTATTTCTAGGGGACTCTCCAGGTGATCCTCTTTTTTGGAGGAGGAGGAAGAGAGTACTTTAAGATCAAGTACATTCCTTGTCTCAGGGTTTGGGTTTCTATTTCATGGGGGTCCTCTACCTTCTTCTTATTTCTTCTTTTGAGTGACACCCTGGGATCTATGGTCTCCTCAGTTGTTACAATCTCTGCTTCACATATTGCATTTAGAAAAATGGCCAGGGAGGGATAATCTCATGGTAGGGGACAAGAGCCTACTGGGGTAGCTCCTAGACAAAAAGTCATTCCTGAGTTTGCTACATCTAATAGTTTCCACGAGTGTTCAAATTTCTCACCCACCTCTCCCATCAGGGGGAAAAAATGGGGTCCAAGACATTAGGTGAGGTGCCAACCTTCTTCTTTCCTTGGGATTTGGATTTCTCAGCAGCCCAAGGGTCTAAGGCTTCCAAAAATTGGTTATCCAACTAAACACTCTTTGGGAAAACCCTAATGAAATATGTGTGGCTATGTTGAATTACTGTTCTCGAGATGGCCTCGATACTCAAAATTTCCATTGTATCCTAATCTACGGAAGGGAGGTCCATCTTGTCTATTCCTGTATCTTTATACTCAGGGTCCTTATGTGGACCAATATCAGAAAAAGTCTGTGTGAATGTCTAGAGTTTGAGATGTTCCATCATTCCTTTTAGGGTGCTGGTGTATTTCTACTTTTGGATGTCGTAATCATCTTTCCAGTTAGCCCAAAAATATTCTAAGAGTTGAATGTGGGGGTTGACTCCCCAGGGCATCAGCCTTCCCATTCGCCCAAGCAGATCATAATCCTTGTGACTGAAAGAATATTTGGCTAAGTTTAGGCTGCTTAGCTCATTTTCTTCTTCCCAAGCCCTGATGAGGGAGCAGGTGTAGTCCCCTCAAATGAATGGTAATGACATGATGGTGACTTTCTTGAGAGTGATCAAGGCATGCACTCCAAAATTTGTCTACAAAATTCTAAAAACAAATCATGTTCCTATAATGTTTGGGCAATAGGAAAGGCTACCTAGGAAAATTTGGACACCTGATTATAGGTGTTCTGGGAAAATTGAATGAAGTAGCATCCTCATGCACCTACCATGGCCATGGCCTGCTGGGATAGTCTGAATCCCTGGTCACTAGTGATTGCCTTTATCCCATGGAACATGAAGGTGTTGTTGACTTTAAAAAAATGGGGGAAACTCTAGTCCCACTGAATCTGGGAGAAGTAGTCCCATGGGGTGGCCTGACCATCTCCCTCTCTGAGAACACCAACCATTTTTAAACCTTGGATCCCTGGGTTCTACCCCTTTGTCATATAAAATTTATATTATGCATCGACCTTCCTCATCTGGATGTCTACAAGCTTAGCGATGATGCCAACCCTGTTGAAGCATGCCTTGTTGGTAGTCATACCATATAGAAAGTATTAAATCCAAGAGGATAATTCCTGGGCATGGGGCTCCCCAAAAATCCTACATAAAAATATGTTCCCTGCTTGTATGGGCTACTTAAATTCAGAGTGAGGGATATATGTCAGCATTTTCTTGTATTCCCGACATAGAAATTTTATCCATTCAGAGTTGAGATGGCATCGGGATAGATCAACTGTTCCCTCAAACTATCTGAGGGAAGCAGCCTTGGTGAGAGTGGTAGCATCTGTGAAGCATGGGATGCGCCACCCTATGGTGGTTGCATCATGGTCTAAAGTGATGATGGGCATGGGTATCCAAGAGGGTTGGGAGAACCCAAAATAGAAGCCATACTGCCTAGATTGTAACATTTTTCTAGGAGAAAACTTAGCTTTGGCGATTGCACTAAGCATGGAAAACCAGTCACTTAAATGATACCAGTTGCCACTAAGTTAATTGAGATGGAGTCATTGGCCCATCATAGTTGATGAATTGTCTGAATGAGGCCATGCAATTCAACCTAGGTACCAACATCGATGTTGGTGATCTTTTTAATTGCAGACTCAATTTGGGACCCCTAAATTGTCTCGCCTTTATTATATTTCTGGGTTAGTAGGAGTTCTGCCAATACCCGCTCTATATTTTTCTTCTTTCTGGTACCTACAATGGTACTTAGGAGTTTGGGGCTCCTAGGAGGTGAATATTTTGAAGCCATTTGTTTCTTTTTGTACCCTATACCTACAAACTAGACAACTCTTAGTGTTTAGACATTAAGAGATTCTAAACTCTAGAGGCTTCTAGAGTGAACTTACTTTTCACCTAAAAAAGAAAAAATGTTAAGGCATATTAAAGGGGATCATATGTCTGAAGACTGCATGCAATATAACACATGGAACATTTCTTCTGCACCAAAGACCCAGAGAGATAACCAGAAGGGTTGAATGAGGTGAATAAGAACAGGTTTACCGACACACTCGGTGTTAATTTGAAAAGACCGCAATTGTCAGTGACAAGATAGGTGGCCAAACTGTCCTACTCTAACAGGCGTATGCCCACTCAGCCTAGTAATGACATTTAATAGATAGTTGTTCTAGTGTGAGTGGCATGAATGCCACTTGGGACAAATTTTAAATACTCATTTGAGGGAACTAATTTTGCCATCAAGATGGATAGGATTGATGTAGGAGCATCTTGGGTCATTGCTAATCCTACACAACCAAAAAAATATGTTTCACTTTTAGTTATTTAATTTGTTCTCTATCACTCGGGTTTGGCTACTCAGGCATGCTTGTCTTTGTTGCTCGGGAATTCTTACCAATGAATTTTGGTAAATTTCCTTACCGACAAATTTTATGACACTTGGTTATGCTCTACCAACGGTTGCTATTTTTGGTGTTCCTCTGCCTAAGACGCTTATTTTGGGAGTTGGATCTTTGGCCGACTTCTTCATTTAATTATGATGGCTTAATTTATTTGGGGTCTCTCATTGGGATCTGTGTGGACCTAAATCTGGGTCTCTCTTATGGATTTGAGTGTCAACCCCTTGTGGTGGAATCTTGTAAATATTTAGTTGTATGTTCTTAGTTTAGGTAATAATTTTTAGAGCAAGAAAGTGAATGTTTAGATATTGAGATTTAAGGTCTGTGATCTCTATTGTATGAAGATCTTATTATAATTCATTGAATATATGGCCAAAACTGGAAAGGCCTTATAGCCTGACATGTAATTATTTTGATCAAGTTAATATAATGGATCTCTATGTTTTCTTCTCTCACTGTGTTGTTTAGCTTCTGTATTGTGTAAGCAAGCTAGTTTGGTAGCTGGGTGTGCCCTTGGCCCTCCTACTAATGCATTAGGTGGTATCAAAGCATGGTGAGATCTAAGTTCCTTCTTGAAACCCTAACCCTAGTTGGTATTATTGTGGGGTAGAAGATTGTGATTGGACCTACAATTGCAGAGGGAATCAAGATGGTTCGTGGGAGAGGAAATGTTGATCCAAGTCTAGCTGATATTCTTAGACAGATGGCTACTAGATTGGAAGATTTTGAGATAGCCCAACGTAGAGGAAGACATCTTGATGATGTTAGTAATGATGAAAATGAAGAGGTTCAAGGTGAAGCTGCACCTGCACCTGTGATGAATCAGGAAGAATAGTGATTCCTAAGAGCCTTGACAAGTTTGAAATCCACACCTCAGTTCAATCCTCCTGAGTACAGTGGAAAATTGGATTCTGATGAATCGGTTGACTAGATAACATAAATGGAAAATTATTTTGAATATGAGAATGTCACAGAGGATAACAAGGTGAAGATTGCAAGCACAAAATTGAAAGGTCATGCATCCCTATGGTGGGAACATCTACAATTGGATCAGAAGAAGAAAGGTAAACACAAAATAAAGGTATGGGATAAACTAGTAAACAAATTGAAAGGAAAGTTTCTACCTTGTGATTATCAGATTAACCTAATTTGGCAAATACAAATTTTGAAGCAGAAGGATAAAACTGTGAAAGATTATACTGAATAATTCTATAGATTGGACATCAGATCTATACATGTTGAAGATGAGGTGGAAAGAATAGCAAGATACTTGAATGGCTTGAGAAGTTCTATACAAGATGAGATAAGTTTGGTTAAGATGGAAAGCATTAAGGAGGCATCTCAATTTTCCCTAAAAGCTAAGGAAAAGATGAACATAAGGTATGAACAAAGACAATGAGGCAGAGGTGGTAGATCCCCTAGAGGAAGAGGTAGATCCCATGAAAATAACAAATCTGAACTAGACAAGTCAATTTCAGACACATCTCAAGATAAAGGAAAGACTGAATGGAAAGGTGGAAATTCATACCAAGGAAGAGGAAATTACTCCAAAGGTGGATATAGTAGAAAGGGATTCTAAGTTACTTGTTACAATTATGATGAAGAAGGACATAAATATTTTGAATGTACACATGCAAGAAAGAAAGGAAGTAGTAGAAGAAATGAATTGGTACAAGAGGAGTCACCAAATGAAGTTGAAAAGGAAGGAAATTTTATGATCTAAAGGATACTATGGAGTGATAAGGATAAACAAGATCTGATCAGGAAAATTTTGTTCAAAACCAAATGTAGAGTTGTAGACAAAGTTTGGAAAGTGATTGTTGACAATGGAAGCTTAGAGAATCTGGCATCTGAGGAAATGGTTGCAAATTTGTAGTTGGAGAGGATGAAACATCCAAAGCCCTATCAGATCTCATGGATCAAGGATGATCATACATTAATGGTGAGTGAACTATGTTTTGTGAATCTGAAAATTTGGGAAGTATTATGATAAGGTGTTGTGTGATATTATGCCTACGGATTGTTGTCATATTTTGTTGGGTAGACTTTGGCAATATGATAGACATGCTATACATGATAGAAGGTTGAATAGATATTCTATTTGGGTTGATGGTAAGAAGCAAGTTTTTTAACCCTTGATTGAAGAATTTGTTGGTGAGATATGTACATCTATGAAATTTTGTCTGGTGGAAGGTAAATAGTTTGTTAAAGATTTGAAAAGAAATGATATTTGTTATGTTTTGATTCCTAACAAACCATGTAAGTATAGAGAAGATGACACTCCTGCAGAAGTTGGGAAGTTTCTCACTGATTACAAGGAGATAATTTTAGATAATGTACCTAATGGTTTGCCACCAATAAGAGATATCAATCACTATATGGATCTGAATCCTGGAGCTAGTTTACCAAACAAAGCACCACATCGGTTAACACTGACGGAGAATGAAGAACTTAACCAACAAGTTCATGAATTGTTGAACAAAGGCTTGGTTGGAGAAAGTTTAAGTCCATGTGCAGTAAATTTTGTATTGGCACCTAAGAAGAACAGAGAATGGAAAATCTACACTGATTCTAGAACAATCAATAATATCACAGTGAAGTATAGGTCTCCTATACCAAGAATGGATGACATAATGGATTTTTTTAGTGGAGAAAGATATTTTACCAAAATTGATTTGAAAAGTGGATATCATTAGATCAGAATCAAAGAAGGTGATGAATAGAAGACTCCTTTCAAGACAAAGGAAGGTTTGTATGAGTGTTTGGTTATGCCTTTTGGTTTAACTAATGCACCTAGTACTTTTATGAGCTTAATGAATGAAGTTTTAAAGAAATTCTTGAACAAGTGTGTGATTGTATATTTGGATGACATGTTGATATTTAGTAAGACTAGAGAAGAGCATTTGATGCATATAAGACAAGTTTTACAGGGATTGAAATAGGAAAAGTTGCTGATAAATTTGAATAAATGTTCCTTCTTGAAATAAGAGCTTTTGTATTTGGGTTTTGTGATTTCAGCTAATGGTTTGAATATGGATCCAGAGAAGGTTGAAGTTATACTAAACTGGTCTACACCTAAAAATGTCACTGAGGTAAGATCATTCCATGGATTGGCAAGTTTTTACAGGAAGTTTATCAGAAATTTCAGTTCTATTTGTAATGCTATGACTGAAATAATGAGAGGAGACAAAAGAGAATTTAAATGGACACATGGAGCTGATAAGAGTCTTGAATATTTGAAGCTAAAGGTTGTTGAATTACCTGTGGTAGCATTACCTAATTTCAATAAGGTATTTCAAGCTGAATGTGACGCAAGTGGAAGTGCAATTGGAGTTGTATTAACTCAAGAAGGTAAACCTGTTGCTTTCTTTAGTGAAAAGTTGAATGATGAAAAAAGGAAATATTTTGTCTATGATTAGGAGTTCTATGCTATTGTGCAAGATATGAGGAAATGGAGACATTATTTGATGCTAAATGAATTTTTGTCATATAATGATCATAAGGCTTTATAGTATTTGGGAAGTCAGAATAAGCTAAATCAGAGGCATATGAAATGGGTAGAGTATTTGCAGAGCTTTACATTTGTGATTAAGCATAAGAGTGGAGTTTCTAATAGAGTTGCTGATGCATTGAGTAGAAGAAGGTCATTATTGACTGAAATAAGAATTGAAGTTCTTGGTTTTGATGACATGAAGAATTTGTATGAAAGTGATCCCAAATTTTTAGAGCAGTGGAGAGTGTGCAGAGAACCTAATTCAAATCAATCAAGTAAGTATGAAGACTACTTCATTCAGGAAGATATGTTGTTCAAAGGTATTTAATTGTGTATACCAAGAGGATCAATGAGAACTAATTTGATTAAGGAGAAACATAATAGTGGATTGGCTGGACATTGGTATTGATAAAATATTAAGTTTGCTAAAGGAGAGGTATTTTTGGCCTTGGTTGTATAAGGATGTTTAGAAATTTGTGAAAAGTTGTGGGGTTTGTCAAGTTGCAAAAGGAGTGAGTCAGAACAATGGCACATATGTTCAAAAATAGATTTTCTAAAATGACACATTTTATACCATGTAAGAAAACATCAGATGCAGTACATATAGTAGATCTTTTCTTTAAGGAAATTGTCAGATTGCATGGAATACCGAAGAGTATCATCTCTGACCGAGACAATAAGTTTGTTAGATATTTTGGAGAACACTTCAAAGAAGAAGTTGGATACTGAGTTGAAGTTTAGTTCTATATTTCATCCACAGACTGATGGACAAACATAGGTTGTAAACCAAAGTTTGGGTAATTTGTTGAGATTCTTAGTTGGAGACACACCAGGCAATTGGGATTTGATGTTGACACCAACAGAATTTGCATACAATAATTTAGTGAATAGAAGTACTAGAAAGACACATTTTGAGATTGTTCATGACACACAACTGAGAGATATATCAGATTTGAGAGATATTGTTGGAGAAGAGAAAAGAAGTGCTAAAGCAGAGGAATTTGCAACATTTATGAAGACATTACATGAAGATGTAAAACATAAGCTGGAGAAAAGTAATCAGAAATATAAATATAGTGCAAAAAGATCCAGAAGACATAAAACATTTGAAGTTGGTGATGCAGTGATGGTTCATCTGAAGAAAGGAATATTTCCTATTGGAACATATGGTAAACTGAAGATGAAGAAATTTGGTCCTTGCAAAAAACTGAGAAGATTTGACAGTGGAAATGCTTATGAGGTTGAATTACCTGATGACATGGATATATCACCTATATTCAATATTTTAGACTTGTATGAGTATCGTGAACCTGATGAAGAAGTGACTGTACCAAGTGATTATCCTAAGAAGTAGATAGAGGAAGTTGAAAAAATTCTGAAATAGAGAATTGGCATAAGCAAGAGAGGAAAAGAATACATGGAATATTTGGTGAAGTGGAAGAACAGACCGATTAAGGACTCATCATGGATTTCTCAACCCAAGTTATATTCATTTAAGATTCACCTTGATAAATGATTTGGAGAATCATTTTTTGTAACCCCAGGTGTCTGATGCAGAAGCATCTTGGGTCATTGGCAATCCTGCACAACCAAAAAAAGATGTTTTTCTTTCAGTTCTTTAATTTGTTCTCTATCGCTCCAGTTCTATTGCTTGGGCATGCTTGTCTCTGTTTCTTGGGCATGCTTACCGATAGATTTTGGTAATGTCCTTACGGATGGGTTTTCTGATGCTCGGTTATGCTCTACCAACGGTTGCTGATTTTTAGTGTTCCTCCGCCTGAGATGCTTATTTTGGGAGTTAGATCTTTGGCCAACTTCTCCATTTAACTCTGATGGCTTAATTTATTTGGGGTCTCTCATTGGGATCTGTGTGGACCTTAATCTAGCTCTCTCTTATGGATTTGAGTGTTGACCTCTTGTGGTGGACTCTTGTATATATTTGGTTGTATATTCTTAGTTTAGGTAATAATTCTTAGAGCAAGAAAGTGAATGTTTAGATATTGGGATTGAAGGTCTATGATCTTTTTTGTATGAAGATCTTATTATAATTCATTGAATATATGGCCAAAACCGGGAAGGCCTTACAACCCAGCATGTAATGATTTTGATCAAGTTAATATAATGGATCTCTGTGTTTTCTTCTCTCACTTTGTTGTTTGTCTTTTGCATTATGTTTACAAGATGGTTTGGTAGCTGGGAGTGCCCTTGGCCCCTCCTACTAATCCTCCTTGTGTCAAGGATGGAGGAGAGAGAAAAACTTAATGACATGCTAGTGAGCTTGCCTCTGCAATTGACATACCCATCACCTCGACGTCCAACATTACACCAACTAGGATGGTGAACCTGCTTATTGGGTGGACTTGGTTCTCAAACCTCATAAATAATTTAGAGAAAAAAAGTATCCTTAAGAATTACCTCCATAGGAACCAAACTGGGCAAGGCTCTCAGATACACAGTGTCTCCTTAGCATAGAAAACAACACTTTATAGACTCGATAAATATACAAAACAACCCGCATAGATTACCCAAGATGCACAGAGCACCGAAACATTTATAGGTCCATTTATGAAGAGCTACCAATCTCTAAAAATCGAAATTATTTAATTTAAAAGCTACAGAGTAGGACACAAACGAGATCTGTAGAAAAATTTACAATCCAAAGGGTTGGTGTCTCACCTTCAAGTCAGATGACCACAAAAGGAAAGAGACACACTAGGTTCAAGGATGATATCATGCCAAATGGAAGACACCACCTGAACAACAAAGGTGAATAAACACCCAGAAAACATGAGAAACACACCAAACAGAAGATGAACATAAAGATGAAAAAAGATAGATAGAAGCAAAAAACCAGGCACACAACAAAACAAAAACCACCAAAACAAACAACACACAGAGAAAGAAAAGGAAACAAATGAAATAAAAAGAAAAGGAACCCAAAAGCCTACCTATAAGTTGAAATGCTAAAAGGGTGTACTACAAATGACCTCACTCTACCACCTAAATTCTCTACCAAAATTATTGATCACACTTCTACACCTCCTAGCTCGAACATATCAGCTTGGAAAAAAAATTGCTTCACTCTCAAGATAATTCAGTAGAAGGTAATTAGTTTGTGGTGAGTGTGAAAGTGACAAGGTAAAAGGCCTTAAATAATTCTTGGAAGAGTGAATTAGTTACCAAAAGTAATTTTGAGAAACATGTTGGTGACCGGAGTCCAAACCCTGAAGCACCTAATGATCATTCACCTTCGAGAAAAGAGGAATGGTCTCAGAGTCTCAGAGATCTGAAACCACCATCTTGGGAATGAAACACTAGGAAAAGGACCCCAGAGAAAACAAAGGACACAAAAGAGAGATAAAGAACAAACAAGGGAAAAGGCCCAAAAAAGGAAGAAATGAAAACCAAGCCAAAAGCGAAAAGAAATAAAAAAGGGGGGAGACCTGACATTTTGCACACAAAAAGTAGGGATGGGTGTGAAGGGAATAAAAAAAACACATCTTGTTTCTCTATGTACACTTCTTCCAATTCAACATTCAGAAATGTAGACTTGACATCCACTTAATAGACTTGAATTTATTATGAGAAACATAAGTAATAAACAATCTCATTTCTTCCAATCTTTTTACCAAAGCAAAATTTTCTTCATAGCCAATTCCTTCTATCTGGAAATGACCTTTACACACCAATCCTTCTATATTTTTTACAACTTCTCAATCTTCATTAAATTATTTTTGAATATCCATATAGTACCAATAACATTCTTATCCTTAGGCCTGGGAACAAGAATCCATGTGTTTTTCTTCCCAATCTACAACAACTCTTCTTCCATGGCTTTCACCCAATGATCATCTTTGCAAGCTTCACTCACATCTTTGGGTTCAATCTTTGAGATTAAGAGAATATGATCTTCAACAATTGTTCTCCTAAACTAAATACATTTTCCCCTATCATCAATAAACTGATCCATAGAATGATATAATCTTACATACCTTGAATTCTTTGGTGTTACCTTTGAATTTTGTGTTCCTTCATCTTCACTTGTACTAGCTTCATCATATGCACTCATTGAAACACTCCAGACTTGCTTCTAAACTTGATGTTTTTGTCCCTAATTACCACTGGCATTCTGATCATTAGAATCATATCCACAAGGTTTGGATAGAATCTGAAAGCTTTCATCCACTTTATATTATCACTTTCCACTATCTTTGTCAATCTCTTTTTGTAAACCTATATTCCTTTGTTTTTTGTGGAATACCTAAGAAATATGCCTTCATCACTTCTTGCATCAAATTTCCCTATATCATCATCTCTCTTGATATAGAATTTACTACTAAAAATTCTAAAATAACTAACTACAGGCACATTTCCACATCATATCTCATAAGGTGTCTTACTAGTATCTCCTTTGATTTTTACTCAGTTGAGAGTGTAAACTGTAGTGCTAATGGCTTTTGTCCAGAATGTCTATAGAACATTTCCTTCAAGCATCATAGTCCTATGAGTGTCAATAATGGATATGTCCTTTTTCTCCACCACTCTATTTTTTCATGGAGTCCTTGGAGCAGATAATTGTCTATTTATTTTATGCCTCTCACAAAAAGAGTTGAACTCACTGCATGTAAATTCACTTCCTCTATCTGATCTTAGACATTTAAGCTTAAATCCTATCTTAGTTTCAACCATGATCTTAAATAATTTAAACCTATCAAGGTCTTTAGACTTCTCTTTCAAGAAAGTTAATCATACCATTCTAGAATATTCATTAATGAGAAACATGAAATACCTATGATCTTACAAACTTCTTATCCTAGCAGAACCACATAGATCAGTATGAACAAGATCTAACAATCCATTTGAAATTTCATCTTTAGCATGAAAAGTAAATTTTGATTTCTTACCCAACTGACATTCTTTGCAAGTAGTGTTAGAAGGCTTCTTCATCCTAGGAAGATCTCTATCAACATAAGTAGAACTTATTTTTGTTGGTCCCACTAAGAGGGGGAGGGCCAAATCAAACAAATTAAATCTTAAACTCTTAAATTGGAACTCACTGATTCACTCAATAAGTACTGAATACAATAAATAAATAATTTGCCAAATAACATAAGCAACAATCAATCATTCAAACTTAGCAACAGAAAATTAACTCATTAACACATGATATAACTTAGTTGACACAATAGTTAACTCATTGACACCAGATTTAATGAGGAAACCCAATTTGGGAAAAACCTCTATCAGAATTGTAACCTACAATAAAAAATGTACCCTTCTAAAGTATGCTCGGTTAAGAACTTATTTTTTTAAAGATTATAAACACATTTTCTAAATGTGACTGTTAGAATTAATCTTTCCTTGGTTGAAAATATGTAATTAAAAGGATAAACCAAGGTATCCTTATTTGTAATTGTCCTCTAGTCCAAGTAGGAGGACATGTCACTATTTTGTATTTCCTTTAATAAGGAAAATAGATATTCCTCCTTAAGAGGAATCTCACATTTGTCACACACACAATATGAATGTGGCATTCATAGGATTAGGGAGTTACATGCAACCTCCTCCACTTATATCTACTTAAGAGATTCCTCTCACACACTTGCTCCAATAATCTTCTCCTCTCTCTCATTTCTTCTCTCAATCTCTCATTGCTCTCATTATTGTATTGAGCTTATTGCTCTCATCCTTTAGGATTTGTGCCATATTCTTATTATTCACAAAGGGTTTTTTCTTTGCTTTTCCCCTTACAAAAATCTCTTGGCTCTTTGTTGGGATTCTTGGAGTATTTTCATGTTCTTGGTGATTGATCTTGAAAAATTTATCTCACATTTGGTTTATGGTAAATTCCTTCTTGCACTTCACTTTCTTGGATTATTTCATGATCTTATTTTCATTCTTTTAATACTTCTAACATGGTATCAGAGCTATTTAATCCTTGTTTAACTATTTTGTAGGAAGGTGTCATTCAAAGGAGCATGCTCTTCTTGTTGATCTAATATTTGTTGCAGGTTTTGCTTCATGGTTTCTTTTCGCAAATCTAAATTTTTTTGAATCTAATCTCTTAGTTCTGGATGGCTTGCCACTAGATCTAAACTCTATTCATCTCATTTCAAGTTTTATCTAAATCTAATGTACCCTCTATCGGGTGAACCGCAAGGGATTTCAAGTTGGCTTATTCTATTTTAACTTTAAATCTATATTAAAATCTATTTCTAACAATCTGCAAGCTTTATCTACATTTTTTTTTCCAGATTTCTTATATCTCTAATGTTTGGTTCAGATTAATATTATATCTCATTCACATATATTTGTTGTTTCTTAAATCTGATTGTTGTTTAAAAATCTCTGTTGCTGTTGCAGGCTTATCTCTAATTTCTTTATCTTATTCATTAAAAATTATCATTTACATTTGTTCTCTACAACTGGCATATCATTGTTTCCTTATCATTTTTTATCTATTTGCTCATAATTCTAACCTTCTCTCTGTAGGTTCTCAGTATTCTAACATGGTTTCATAATATTCCATATATTCTAGCTTATACTCCAGCGTCATCCTTCTTCTCTGATGTCTTTTACCTTGGCGCAACTTTAGGCAGCATATAGTATCTCCATATAGTTTTTCCCCTGTCTCAATGCAACATATAAACCTTGCACAACCTTTCCCTATCTCAGTGCGGCCTTTGTTTATAAGACCTTATATTTTGCGCAGATTAATTTCATCTTGCAGTTTACTTAACTTGCGTAGATTAATTTCTAACATTGTTTGCCTAAACATTAACCTGTGCAACATTTTCTCTTGTCTTTAGCTTCATTGTTTCTTGTCTTATTACTTATTATTATTCCTGTGTTTTTTGGCCGCCCCTTTCACCTTCTAGTGCAACTTACAGATTCTTATTCCTTCAGCATATTATCATTTCAATAACATTTTTTTTAACTTGCAGATTTTTAACTTAGAAGTTTATTAACTTGCAGATTATTAATGTGCTTTGCATTCAGTTTATCAAGTTTGTAATTATTATATCGGTTTCAATTTATCAAGTTTGTAATTATTATATCAAGTTTGTAATTATTATATCAATTTCTCTTGCAGGGTTATCATTGTTAATTTATCATTACTTCATGCATGTGGAATATCTATCCATTTTTTTTTATCATTGCATGCTGATATTCTTTTCTCTGTACAGATTCTGTGATTGAATAATTACTTCTTTGACTCATTTTAATTGTTTAATTTGGTCAAATCTTAATTTACATAAATAAGCTTAATTGCTCAATTTTTTCTTCACTTCATTCATCTCTAATTACTTTAGTTTATTAATTTTGCTCATCAACATTAATAATTAGTTTAATTTAATTCATTTCTTATAATTGTGTTTTAAGCATTGATTTATATAACCATCTATATACATCAACTTGGTAATTCAAACATTGTTATTCTTTAGATTAATTCTTTTTTTTAAATCCAAGCTTGATTTAATTTTAATCTTAGTTTTTTTAAAAATTTGTTTAAATTAAATAAAAAGTTTAACACTCATACATTTTTTCTATTCCCTATTAACTCAAATTGTTTCATTTATAATATTTTTATATCATTTATAATCAAAATCTAGTGATGGTTCTGTAATTCGTTACAATTAAATTTTTTTTCACCACTTACATAAAAAAGTTAATTTTTTTAATATCTTTATTTACCTTTTCTATTAAGAGTTAACATTAAGTTAAACTTCTTTTTCTTAATCTTGCACATTATATATTCACTGTTATTCACTTTGTGTAAGGAAAATTGATCATTAATAATTTCTACTCTTAAATCCTGAAATCAAGCTAAATAGCTCTAATTATCATCAATGGAAAACTCATGTTTCATTTTTATTTCAATTTAAACATTTACTTGAAGTTGCTACAGATGCAGCTATTGAACCAACTACCTCTACTTCACAAGAAGAAAAAGATGCATGGAAAACCAAAAATAAAGAAGCCCTTGGTTTGATTGGTCTCTCCAGCATCCCTGATCTTTATGTCCTAATTGGACATTGCACCAAAGCTCATGAAGCGTGGGCCATTTTACAAGAGACGTATGACAGCTCATTGGAATCTCGTAAGATTCAACTCCAAGACAACTTGGAGGACTAAAGGTATAATGAATATAAAAATATGGATGAATTTTTACTCAACTTTGATGCAGTTAAAACTCAACTAAGTGGTGTTAATGTTAGTTTAAGTGATATTAGATTAATTATAATTATTCTTAAGAAATGTCTTCCTAAAGAGTTTTAGAAATTTATTACTTACATTCACTCACAACTTGCTATTCCTATTAGCTCCTCATTTAACTTATGCAATCTTTCAAAATTTGTTATGTCAAGAGGAGGCTAAATTATTGCAATTTGGTACTATTAAGTCTTTTGAACATGCTTTTGTTTCTAAAACTCTAAATCATAGTAATAAATCTCATTCTTCTAATAGTGATCATCATAATAATAATAAATATTCCAATAACAACAATAACTATAGTAACAATAATAATCATAATAATGGTTATTCCAATAACCATAATCATAATAATAATTATTCAAATAATAGCTCTAATTCTAGGCCATCATACAATAATAATTACAATAATTACAATAATCAACATAACAAAAAACCACATTGTACTTATTGTGGTAAAGATGGTCACCTAACTAATGTTTGTTTTAAAAAGCAAAATGATAAGAAGCCCATCAATAACAATAATCAAAATAACTTCAAATCTCAAGGCAATCAATCTCGTCGTGCCTTTACTGTTTTTTATAAAGCTTCTCATGCATTAGAATGGATTATTGATAGTGGTTCTTCTCATCATGTTACATCTCATAGAGAAGTTTTTGATTCTTTGCAACCTGATACTACTAATGTTCCTATTCAATTAGCTAATGATCATAGTTGCAAAGTTGGTGGTTTTGGTGATGTTAATATTCCAAATGGAAAGTTACACAATGTTCTTTATGTTCCTAAATTGAAATCTAATCTACTTTCAGTTTCTCAACTATGCCAAGATTACAAAGTTGAATTTCATAAGGATATGTGCTATAATATTGATCGTAACACTAATCATGTCGTTGCTAATGCTAAGATGAATCATGATAACTTGTTTAAGTTTTATGAGTTTGCCTCTACAAGTTAATCTTTGAAAGTTAATATTGATTTTAATATATGGCATGAAAGGCTTGGCCATTTGAATTCAGATTACATTACTTTGATGAAAAAATCTAACATGGTTGAAGTTTTACCCCACATTGTTCCATCTAAACTTACATGCACAGGGTGCATGAGTGGGAAAATAAAAAAGGGAGCCCTTTCCTCATGGTACTTCATGGAGGGTATCTCATAAGTTACATCTTATTCATAGTGATCTTTTGGGTCCAATGGAGAACATATCCATACAAGGTTCAAAGTATGCTCTAACCTTTGTGGATGATTTTACCAGAAGAATTTGGATTTATTTTTTTCATACTAAAGATCAAGTACTTGATACATTTTTTGAATTTCATATGTTTGTGGAAAGACAATCTGGTTCTAAACTTAAAATACTTAGAAAATATATTGGTACTGAATATGTTAATAATTCTTTTCATTCTTACTTAAAATCATTTGCTATAAAACATCAGCTTACTGTTCCTTATACACCACAACAAAATGGTGTGGCAGAAAGGAAGCATAGAACTATTGTGGAAATGGCTAGATGTATGTTACATGCTAAAGATATGTATTACAAGTTTTGGGCTGAAGCTATGGCTTGTGGCACTTATCTTCTTAATAGGAATCCTACTAAAGCTTTGCAAAATATAACTCCTAAGGAAGCATGGTCCGGTAGGAAACCAAATTGACAACACTTGAAATTTTTTGGATCTATTTCTTATGTTCACACACCTCGACAAAAAAGGCATAAACTTGATTCTAAATCTTCTTTCTTTACTTTTGTTGGGTATGATGAATCTACTAAAGGTTATAGATTTTATGATCCTACTACTAACAAGGTACATATTGCAAGAGATGTTGTTATTGCAGAAAATGAAGTTCATGATTGTTCCAAGGTTAAAGATGATAAATTTAAAGGGGGTATTATTGATCTCTTGGAGGACCAACCTCCTATTCTAAACCCTACTCCTAATGCAACTATTTCTATTCCTATTAGTATTAAAAAATATGATGATAGTGATGATGATGGTAAGAATATCTCTGCTCCTCTTAATAATAAGTTTGCTCATGATAGTGATAATGTTGTTCATGATGATAATGATAATTTTTTTCCTCATAGTGATGATGAAAATGATGAATTTACTCCTCATAGTGATATTTCCATTACTTCTAAGAGAAGTCCTAAATGGTTTAAAGATTTAATTAATGAAGGTGATGATTATATTTCTAGAATGGGTGGTCTTAGACCTAGGAGACTTAATCATGTTTCAATTCCATTTATAGATGCTACTCCTTAAAGAAAACTTGTTGGAAGTTTAAATTATCTAACTCTCACTAGACCTAATATATCTTTTAGTGTTGGTTTAGTTTCAAGGTTTATGTCCAAACCTCAACAAACTCACTTAAAAATTGCTAAAAGAATATTAAGGTATATTAAAGGTACTCTTGATAGAGGTTTATTTTATGATGCAAAGTATGATTTTACATTAAAATGATTTATTGATTCAGATTTAGGTGGAGACCCCAATGATGGGAAATCTACTTTTGGGTATTGTTTTTTTCTTGGTTCAGGTGCTATATCTTGGAAAAGTAAAAAAGATCAATCTGTTTCACTATGTTCTACTAAAGCTGAATACAAAAGTTGTACCAATGCCTCCAAAGAATCCTTATGGATTAGAAGCATTCTTGAAGATTTGGGTCTACCTCAACAAGAACATGTACCTTTATATTGTGACAATCAAAGTGCAATAGCCTTGGCAAAGAATCTGGTCTACCATGCAAATTCAAAGCACATCTCTCTCCACCATCACTTGATTAGAGAGAAAATTGAAGAAAAGAAAGTTTCACTCATCTGTTGCAAGGGTGAAGATTAAGTTGCAGATATTTTGACAAAGCCTCTTTCTAGAGATAAATTTGAATTTAATTGTGAAAATTTGGGTTTAATACCCCTTGATGTAAATCCCCCAAGTAAAGATTAAAGGGGGGTGTTAGAATTAATCTTTCCTTGGTTGAAAATATGTAATTAAAAGGATAAACCAAGGTATCCTTATTTGTAATTTTCCTCTAGTCCAAGTAGGAGGACATGTCACTATCTTGTATTTCCTTTAATAAGGAAAATAGATATTCCTCCTTAAGAGGAATCTCACATTTGTCACACACACAATATGAATGTGGCATTCATAGGAGAAGGGAGTTACATGCAAACTCCTCCACTCATCTCTACTTAAGAGATTCCTCTTACACACTTTCTCTAATAATCTTGTCCTCTCTCTCATTTCTTCTCCCAATCTCTCATTTCTCTCATTATTGTATTGAGCTTATTGCTCTCATCCTTTAGGCTTTGTGCCATATTCTTATTATTCACAAAGGGGTTTTTCTTTGCTTTTCCCCTTACAAAAATCTCTTGGCTCTTTGTTGGGATTCTTGGAGTATTTTCATGTTCTTGGTGATTGATCTTGAAAAATTTATCTCACATTTGGTTTATGGTAAATTTCTTCTTGCAATTCACTTTCTTGGATTATTTTATTATCTTATTTTCATTCTTTTAATACTTCTAACAATGACCCTTTTAGGGGATT
Source organism: Thuja plicata (assembly GCA_018584345.1). Lineage (NCBI taxonomy): Eukaryota > Viridiplantae > Streptophyta > Pinopsida > Cupressales > Cupressaceae > Thuja > Thuja plicata. Next base: position 239,494 of record MU226578.1, on the reverse strand, counting down.
TACCTCAGATCTATTAAGATCTTCACCCTATTATTATTGGCCTTGTTAAAGGTCTTCAAACACTCTTTTGGAATGTCACCTAAGTCTAGCATTTACAAATAGGATGGTTAAATCCACTTGGTTAATAGATTTCTCTGTTACAAATATTAATAAGAAACACTACAATTTGATCTGTAAAAATTAGCAACTCACTATTCTTGGATCAAATCCTTTATGCTCAATTGAATAATGGCATCACATACTCCATTGATCTCTTTCTTAGACTATAGATTCTTTGATCTTTCTTTCTCTATTCAGCTCAGTAAATGTTTCTCTTAGGCTTCTTTCCTTCTTTTCTCCATTCACCAAAATTCCTACACTCCGTGTAATTATCATTCCTTTTATAGACATATTTTTGCCTCTTAATCTCCTTAATTTGATTTTCCTTCCCTGGTGCTCAGTCATTCGATCATCTTCTTCAAATTTTTCAACTTGGTAAACCATGTCACTTCTACCTTGGAACTTGTAACTTTTCTTGGAACTTTCACTTTTCTGTTTAACTACTTGATATTGGCCTTAGATCTTCATATTGAATTTTCCCTCTCTTAGATCATGTAACAAACTTCATTTCCTCATCCAACTCATCATTGCTTCACATTAAATTTGATTTCATCATCATTTATTATTTCTATACTGTACTTGGTAAAACTTGCTTTGCAAATCGGTAACTGTCTTCTCCATTTCTCAGTGTATAACTCATTCATGGTGCTTGGTGCTTGGTAACTGTAACCGAATTACATATCATTCTATCGATCGACTCAGTCTAGCTTGGTAAATTATCTCTTTCAATCATAACTTAACTCATTGAAGTTCCCAAATTGGTCAATCAAATGTACCGATTTGATAAAATCAAATATATAGTAGAAAACAACTAAAACATCATTACTTCATCATTGTTTGATTTTTATTTGTCACCCATTTAACTTCTCCTCTGAAGATATGGTAACACAATAAAAATATATTAATCAATTATTTGATATCAATGAAAAAACAACAACTAATCTAACCATTTCTAAAATCATGATACTCGGTACCACTGGGTCTTTATCATCTCCATCAGAAATTCTTCATTTAATCAACAATCTTCCTCTTTGGCATTGCTGGAAACCACTATTTCAATGTTATAGAAATTGATGATGGCAGCTCTCAAATACATAACTGAACTTCCTCTGAGGTCATATCTTTGTTTTCACTTTGATATCTCTGATCTTAATTTCCCTCTTGGATAAACCTTTTGTTTTTGTAACATACATTATGAATCTCCTTCATGAGTAAATATTTCCAATTCATTCTTCCTCAATATCTCTGTTTAGATAAATGTCATTAGTTTATTATTCTCCCTCTTTGACAACAATGTCAAAAAGCCATACTCCTAAAATCTTGTTTCAGTAGTGGATTATACCTGACATTTACTGAAAAAACATTACATACAAAAATATTTTCACAACTTCAGGAATCACCTAAAGTGTGTCACACTAATATCAATTCAAAAATAGATATTCTAATGAAATATAGAATTGATGCAAAATGATTTATGCTCCTTAGTGAATATTGGATAGGGTAAGAACCCCTAATTTACCTCTTAGATACTCAAAATAATCCTTAAGTAGTGGCTTTGTGAAGATACCAGCCAATTATTCTTTTGAATTCACATATTCCAATTTTAAATTTTTATCTTGAACTTTCTTTCTCAAGTAGTGATACTTGATAGAAATGTGCTTGGTCTTTGAATGCATAACTGGGTTCTTTAATATGTTAAAAGCACTCATGTTATTAGAAAAAATAGTAACCGGATCTATGATCTCTTCTTGCATACCTTCAATTAATTACTTAATCCATATTATGTTTGCACAATTCATAGCAATAGAAAAATATTTAGCCTTGATAGTAGACTGTGAAATACGACTTTGTTTCTTGCTCAACCATGTAACCAATATTTCACCTAGAAAGAATGCACCTCCACTAGTACTTTTTCTATCATATACATTTCCAGCCTAATCTACGTCAATGTATACTTGTAGATCAAAAGTACCTCCTTTCTTGTCTCATAAATAAAACTCTTATGTGCCTTTCATGTATCTCAAAATTCTTTTTACTGTAGACATATGTATTTCCTTAGGATTAGAAGAAAATCTTGCAATAATTCCAAAAACATGTGCTATATTAGGTCTGTTGTGACCAACACACAACAATTTACCAATCATGGATTGATAAAGAGTATTATCCACCTCTTTTATTTCATCCTCTTTAGATAATTTACATCCAATAACCATCAATGTTCCAAGAGGTTTAGAATATTCCATACCAAAAGTTTTAAGAATCTCTTTGATAAACATGGCTTGTGTAATATAGATTCCTCTAGTAACTTATTGTATCTGTAGACCTAGAAAGAACTTAATCTCTCCAATCATTGACATCTCAAACTCTTTTCTCATTTCATCAAAAAATCCTTTACATAAAGTTTCATTTCCTCCAAATATAATATCATCAACAAAAATTTCAGCAATCAAAACTTTATTACCATTGTCACATTTCAAGTAAACATTACTATTATCACTTGTGATTTGAAATCTTATTTTGATTAGATAAGAGTGCAATCTTTCATACCATGCTCGGGATGCTTGTTTCAATCCATAAAAATCTTTATGTAACTTACATACCTTGTTCTTGTTTGTGTTCTCAATGAATCCCTCAGGTTTCTCAATGTATACTTCTTCCTCAAGTATCCCATTAAGAAATGAAGACTTAACATCTATTTGATATACCTTGAATCCATGTAAGCATCAAAATTATCTCCATATTCAATTCCTTCTTCTTGTGCATAACCTTTGCAAACCAATCTAGCTTTATTTTTGATAACTTCTCCATGCTCATTCAGTTTTTTTTTGAAAATCCATTTAGTACCAATCACATTTTTGTCTTTAGGCCTAGGTACTAAAGTCCATGTCTTGTTCTTCTCAATTTAATCATACTCTTCTTTCATAGCTTTCATCCAATCCTCATTATCCAACGCTTCCTATATTGTCAGAAAATGGAAGCACTTCCATTTTGGACTTGTTTAGCCCTCCGAGTATGTGGTTTGGGGTCATGTCAAGAGACTTGAATGGGTCTTTGACTTGGATCTAGTTTTTACCCCTATTTTTCCCCTTTTCAACTTCTCTCTGGCCTATTTCTGGCATCCTAATCTATAGATTTTAAGTTCTTGACTTGAGGGTCAAGGTTGACCTTCTGGGTCAAGGTCGACCTCGACACTGACCTGGGTCAAGGTCAAACTTGACCCTGACCTAGGTAAAGGTTGAAATCAACCCTGATGTAGGTTGGAGTCGACCTCCACCCTGACGCAGGGTCTAATTTTCAATTTTTTAGGGTTTCCAGATGTTGGGCTTCGGAAATATTTAATTCTCACTTCTGGGTCGGTTGTTTTGGTCTTCAAGGAAATGAATCTTGAAATTATATTTAATATAGGTCCAATTCTAGGGGTATAGGTCTAATTGTAATTTAATTCTCCTATGTAGGCCTCTCTAGAAGATTGTGCCCTAGATTGGTATATAAGGAAGCCTTCTCCTCTCATTTTCTCTAACCATCTAAGACTTGAAAATACAAGCTAAGAAGAAAGACTTGAAGAAAGACAATAGTCTATTGAAGAAAGAATCTACTCTCAAGAATTCAAGCATTCAAAGACAGTCAAGCATTAAATTCATCAAGGAAATCCATTGGTATCCATTCAAGGATTCAAGCTCTATGGAGCCCTCTTGTTGAAGATTTCTCCATCCACATCCATACAAGCCTCTTCCTATTCTAAGATCCATTCAAGATTGGTGTTGAAGGTATACAAACAATTAATTTAAGACATCCTACATTCTATCTTCTACATTCATTTGGTGCATACATACTTGTGGATTCAAGGATTCAAATCCTCCACAAGGGTTTATATACAAGCAAGGTGAATTTAGCTATTTACTTTGTTTATCTCTGCAATTTCAATTATACTTTAAGGTTAATTCCAAAACCAGGGTTTGACCAAGACAAACGCTTCCCCAACAAACAAAAACATTTTTATTGCAAGTATAGGTACATGACAATGAATTTTAGATCAGATTTGGATACCCTTTTTGGCCAACTTTTCAGATCCGCAAACAGAATTTTTGTCAGAGCAATGCAGGTCAAAGTCCAGCATTTTGGGGCACAATTGCGCCCCACCAAAGAGGTCAAGGTTGAATTGACTTAGAAAAGGAAAATATTTCTGGTTTTTGTAGATATCATAGTTTCAGTTTGGGATCAAGAAAATCAATAGTTTCTGAGACCGTTTGACAGGGTTTTCAATAGATTCTTTTTCAGAGGTATGTATTTTATTCCATTATTCTTTGCAAACATTTCCAGATTTACATTCCTTATCATTATAATTAAATTTATTTGGTTAAATATGACATAGGGTATCTTTTATGTGTAAATCTCCATTATTCAAAACCCTATCTAAAGATCTCCATTTTTCCACCTTACACTTCCATAAATATCTTCGGCTCAAATGAAGATATCAAACATGTATTGTCTCTGGCCTTGCTCCTTGTCATCACTCCAGATTCATTATTTCCAATAATCTTTCTTGAGGAATGGTTTCTTCTCACATAATTTTCTCAAATAGGCTTGAGCACTCTCGGTTCATCAATATCAACATTCGTTTGTAGAACTTCTTTCTCATCTACCACCTCGGTAGGTGCTCTCGGTAAAGTTTCAGGTGCATAATGTTATACATATACAAACTTCTCATAATCATTAGGTTCCTTCTTACTATCTTCTTCATTCCTTTATGCAAATTCATCAATTATCACATTTGAACTTTCCACCATTTTGTTAGTAACCTTGTTCAAACATTTGTAAGATTTACTCTTTGTAGAATATCCTAAGAATATCCCTTCATCTCCTTTTGAGTAAAACTTTCATTCTCTAGAATCTTTCAAAGTATACCATTTTCTCCCAAAGATTTTAAAGTAACTAACATTAGGTTTGTGATCATACCATATTTCATAAGGTGTCTTGTTGGTAGCTTTCTTCATTTGTACTCGGTTCAATGTATAAACAACAGTACTCACAGCTTCTCTCTAGAAGTTCAGTGAAACTCCTTTTTCAATAATAATTTTTCTAGCACAATCAACAATTGGTTTTTTCATTCTCTCAGTAATCTCATTCTACTATGGTGTCCTCAGTTCTGACAATTGTCTCTTCATTCCATTCTCATTACAAAAATGTAAACTTATCAAAAGTAAATTCAACTCCTCTGTCAGATCTTAGACATTTCTAGTTTCTTTTTCAACTCGGGCCTTATACCACTTAAATATTTGAAATGCATCATTTTTTTCTTTTAAAAACATTATAGACATCATTCTTGAATAATCATCCACAAATAAAATAAAATATCTATCTCCATAATAACTTTGAGTTCTCATCGATCCACATAAGTTAGTATGAACTAAATCCAAAACACCTTGTGTAACATAAGTCTTTCTTATAAAACTAGATTTAGTAATCGTATCCATCTCACATTCTCTACACATAGCATTCTCTATTTTTCAAGTCTCGGTAGTTCTCTTACTCTATTCTTCCTACTCACTTTGATTAAGTTTTCAAAATTCACATGACAAATCCTTTTGTGCTATAACCAAACATCTTCAACTTTAGCAAATAGGAAACTCTTCATAGAAGTATGAAGATAAAATAGATTACCTTTAGATTGTTCTCCGGTAAAAATTAGATTTATCTTCTCATCAAATAATTTTACTCTTACATATTGAAATTCGAGTCGGTGACCTGTATTTCTAAGTTGTGCAACACTCAACTGATTATACTTTAATCCTTCAACCTAATAAACATCATCACATCTTGTGTTATGTAGTAAAATTATAGAACATTTTCCTTTCATAGGATATGCAGCATCATTACAAAATTAAACATAACCGCCATCATGATTTTCCAAGGAAATAAACTTAAGTGTGTCACCAGTCATGTGAAGTGAAAAATCCCTATCTATAATCCATGTTTCATTCTTTCTTACTTGTGATACTATGGCTCTAGGTTCTTTTTCATCAGAATCATCTTTTATAGGAACATAAACAACTGGTTTTTCCTCAATTCTCTCAATAGAATCATCATCACTTTGTCATTCATTAGAAATATAAAAATATTTCTTCCCTTTGTTTTTGTGGCCTCTGTATCTCATGAATCAATTTTCTATCTTGTCCTTATCTTTCTTTTCCTCCTTATCATTCTCTGGATAGTTAGATGTAAAGTGACCAATTTTATCACAATTAAAATATTTCAAGGGTAACTTACCTCAGTATTTGCCTTTGCCTATTTGTAACCTTCTATCCAACAATGATTCAAATTCTCTTTCATTCTCTTCACATTCAGTAAATAGCTCTTCAAGTCCTTCAGTGCAACTATAAAACTTCTCACTAGCACTAGTCAAATAACCATCTCTAGCAACAGCTTCCCTAGCCTTTCCAATCTTTAAAGTAGACTTAAATGCATATTTAACCTTAAAAATAGAAGTCACACTATTGTCAAAATCATTTAATTCAAATGCAGTTAACTTACCAATAGTGGTATCCAGTGAAACGTTCATCTAGGGCATATATCTCAGCTCTTGTAAAGTAGATACACAAATAGCATAACTCAGTAGCAGAGTTCTCAACATTTTTATTGTCACATCATCCTTTGTTATGATACCACTAGCTCCTTTGATGTAATTAAAAATATCCTTAACTCTTGTACTATATTGTATTATGTTCTCTCCTTCCTTCATCCTCATAGAGTCAAATTTTCCTCTCAAAATTTTTTCTTTAGCCTTCTGAACATGCTATTCTCCACCATAGGTCAAAAAAATCTTATTCCACATCTATTTCATAGTAGTACAACCATCAAGATCATCATATTCCTATCTTCATGACTTGTGTGTGTTCATGTTTCTGTCTTTTCTCATTAATAGTCAAAGGTGCATAGTAGTTAGTGCTACATATTCATTCTCAAGATAGTAAAGTGCATATTCTCCTACTCCAGACACATGCTACCTCATTCTACTTTTCCATGTAGATAAATGATCCCTATTCAAATTTGGTGCTTCCCTCTTATACATCTTTAGATCTTAACTTAATCCCTTTAAAATTATCACTTCAAAGTAACAAAGCTCTCATACCAATTGTTGGTCCTTCTAAGAGGGGTTGAATTAGAAAAATCAAATATTAACCTCTTAAAACTGAACTCACTGATTCACTTGGTACGTACTGAATATAGTAAATAACTGATTCACCAAATAACATAAGCAACAATCAATTATTCAAACTTAGCAACATTAGATTAACTCATTAACACATGATATAACTCATTTGATACTAGATTTAACTCATTGACACCAAATTTAATGAGGACACCCAATTTGGGAAAAACCTTTATCAGAATTGTAACCCGCAATAAAAATGTACCCTTCTGAAGTACTCTCGGTTAAGAAATTATCATGTTAAAGGTTACAAACACAATTGCTAAATGTAACCTATTAGTGGATTTACCCCAGATTTGTTAATATTTTCACCCTGTTAGGAGTGGCCTTGTTAGAGATCTTCAAACACTCTTTTGGAATGTCACCTAAGTCTATTTTTTACAAATAGGATGGTTAAATCCACTCGATTAAGAGATTTATCTGTTACAAATATTAATAAGCTATAGTAAAATTTGATCTATAAAACTTAGCAACTCACTATACTTCGATCAAATCCTTTATGCTCAATTGAATACTAGCATCACATACTCTATTGATCTCTTTCTCAGACTATTAATTCTTTGATCTGTCTTTCTCTATTCAACTCGGTAAATGTTGTTCTTTAGCTTCTTTCATTCTTTTCTCAATTTTCCTGTAGTCTTATAGTCCGTGTAATTCTCATTCCTTTTATAGACATACTTTTTCCTCTTAATCTCTTTAATTTTATTTTCCTTCCTTTGCACTAAATCATTCAATCATCTTCTTCAAATTTCTCAAGTCAATAAACCATGTCACTTTTACCTCAGAACTTGTAACTTTTCTTGGAACTTTCATTTTTCTATTTAACTGCTTGATCTTTGCCTTAGATATTCATATTGAATCCTCCATCTTGTAGATCTTGTAACAAACTTCATTTAATTCATTTCCTCATCCATCTCATCATTCATTTGCATTAAATTTGATTTCATCATCATTTAATATCAGTATACTGTACTCGGTAAAACTTTCTTTGCAACTCAGTAACTCGCTTCTCCACTACTCGGTCCCTAACTCATTCTTGGTGCTAAGTTCTTGGTAACTTTAACTGACTCACATATTATTCTACCAAATGAATCAATCTAGCTTGGTAAATTATCTCTTTTAGTCATAACTTAACTCATTGCAGTTCCTGACTTGATCAATCAAATGTACCAATTTGATAATATCAAATATATATTAGAAAAAAACTAAAATATCATTAGTTCATCATTTTCTAGTGTGTATTTGTCACCCATTTAACTTCTCGTAATAAGATATGGTGACACAATAAAAATCAATTAATCAATTGCTTGACATCAATGACAAAACAATAACTGATCTAACCATTTCTACAATCATAATACTTGGTATCACTCGGTCTTCATCATCTCCATCATAAATTCATAGTTTAATCAACAATTGCCACATTATTTTTAAAGTTCACATGACACAACCTTTTATGCCAAAACTATCTTTCATCTATTTGAGAAATCAAACAAATTTTATGACCAATATTTAAGTTAAATATGTTACCTTATGTCTTTAAATCTATTGCAATCACTATCCTAGAGTCATTCAAGATCTTACATTTTTTATCCTTGAAATGAAGGCCATAACATTTGTCTACCAGCTATCCAGCACTATGAATATTATGTTTCAAACCTTCCACATACATTACATCATTTGTATTATTCTTTTCATCCAAGGAAATATGACCTCTACCTCTTATCATACCACCAATTTTGTCACCACACTTTACAATACCACCATCATACTTTTCATAACTCAAAAATTTTGTCTTGTCACCAGTCATATGATGAGATCATCTGTTGTCTATCACCCATTCTTCTTTTTCAACAACTTGAGTAGCTAGGGATTTCTCCTCAACAACACTACTAGCATAAACAATAGGCTCATAATCTCATTCTTTGATAGAAATAAATACAAATTCATCATCACTCTTATCAACATCATTAGATTCATCATTATTTACCCCTTCATCAATAATATAGTAACACTTATTGGGAAAACTAGGTTTGTTATGCCTAGGTTTATGAATCCTTTTTAGACATCTAGATGCAAAATAACATATCTTAATTTATGAAAAGCACTTAGGAGGCATCTTTCCTTTATACTTACCAGAAACATTTGGCAATCAGTACTTCCAACTCCTAAATTTATCTCTCTTATTATTTAATATATTTCATCTCTTTCTCATATCTAGATCATTTCATTGAGGAACCTTCTCCGAAATCATATCTTTTATTGTCCCTTCTAGAAATAGTATATTTGAATATTGATATGCACCACCAAATTTTCTTAGCTAAAATGTAGTAAGCTTACCAACCAACTTATCTCTTGTTACATTTGTCACTGTCTAAATCTCCTCAATAGCTACAAGTTTTTTCTATAGGTAGGAGGCAAGGATCTCAGTATTTTAGCAATAATATATTCCTCTTCTAAATTACCTCAAGCCCATCTAATAGCACACACCGCCTCATTCATCCTAAGCATGAAAGAATAAATATTCACATCTTCACTCATCTACAAGGCTTCAAACTTTTCTTTTAAACTCTACAACTTGGCAACCTTTACTTCCTTATCTATTTTATACAAGGTCTACAAATTCTCCCAAATATCATTAGTCATATCCATTTTCATGACATTAGTCATTTCAACATCAATCAAGGCACTCAAATTTATTTTTTTTGCCCTGATATTTACATGGGCATCCTTGATCTCATCCATAGTAGTAGAGGTTGCAAGACCAGTATAGGTTAACTTGGTAATCTTTCAACAATATTCATCAATCCATCTGAGATTAAATATCATGCGAGTCTTCCATAAGGTGTAGTTAGATTTATAAAATATTGGACCTTTCTTCTTATAAGATGCCATCCTAGATCACCCTCAAGTGACTAAGCTTCCTCCAAGGAACCTGGCTCTGATACTAATTGTTAGAACTATGGTAGTATAAAACTGAGGGGGGGGGGGTGAATTAGTTGTCTCACAAAATCAAACTTGAATCTCATTATTTCTTATTTAACTTATTAAACATGTATGCATAAATTAGAAATACATCCACAATACTTGACACCAATATTTTTATCATGGGAACCCTAGAAGGGAAAAAACTAGCCGAGATGAAACCCACAATATAACTATACCTTGTTAGAAGTATACCACATATTACAATTTGGAATGCATATGTAGTTAGGAACACTACCTAGATATCACTGCTCAAATACAAAAGGGTTACAAGACCAATGAAGGCTCACTAACTTAAATAGTTACTAGAATGATCAATTTGAAGGTTTGGAGCTATATAATGGTATCTACCTTTTTCCTAGGTCAGTTCCAATGAAGTATAATTCACATCTCTATCAAAATCCTATTTTCCTCATATAGATGAGCGAATCAAACCTCAAAATATTTTTCACACTTTCACTCCAAGAATTCACACATGTTCATAATATAAATTTTTTCCCTAAATATATGCAATTCATCAACCTAGAGAAATAAACAAGGTCAACTCAATCCCAAATTCAAAATATAATTCCATGCACCAAAAATATTAAACCTAATCAATCTATACCGACCAAAGCGTAGAATAGATCCTTATCACCAACCTCGAACATGTAACACGATGAAAAATCATGCCTTAAAATTTCACAAAATGTTTAATTGATTAAGTCAATCAAGAACATAAAGAAAACCACCTCTGACTGAAAAATCCTCCAAATTTGATCACTGCAATCCATATATACTATTGACTTCGTAGGAACATAATCCAAGAACACCCATAGGCATCATGAATAAAAAACATTTGAGGACACCAAACCATCATATTCACTAGTATCTCTCATGTTGGACCTCAAGAACACTGTCAACATCCACTAATACACCTAAAAATGCTTTCCAGACCTCTAGATCATGAACTATTTGAATTAAGAACAGATCAAAATGTATCAATCACATTCCATATGTCAACTATCAACATTATCACCGTGTAGAGAAATACTCACCATAATTCAATTATACTAGCAACACTAGTAAATATTGTAAGAACCAGTCACCATGCCTCATCATGTGAACCTCAAATTCATCATGTAGGCCTGTGAACCATGACAATAGTTATCTTTAAACTATATTCAACAACTCTCTGACATCTACAACCACTGATCTTCACTTTTTGGCATCTACAACCATTGATCTTCAAACAATGTCACATTGAGTAGACTACATCACTATCATACAAATATGTTTACATTCAACAATCATCCCTACAAATTTGTTGACATAATTGAAAACACATCCAACTTTCCAACAAAAATCTCCTTGAATTTATTCTAAAATTATGAATGATTATAATATTGAGGAGCTACAAAAATCTATTTCTTTAGAGGAGGCTACAAATATTTTTTTTCCTTTGGCACCTGCAAAGACCCTATTCTAGATGGGATTCTCATGCCTTCTTTTAGGACTTCTAAGAAATAAATATTGTTTATCTACTTAATGAATTGTATTGGCTGAAAGCACAATATTTTGTCACCCCTAAGGCTAAATCTGGGTGCTCTACCACGTTAGACTCATCCGAGTCCCACACGACCGAGTTTACATGGGTGTCATGCGGCACCACACGGTGCTGAGTGACACCTACGTAGCCTACTAGACTCAATCGAGTATGGCGAGCATTTTAAATACTCAAAAAAAACCTAGTAGCCCTTCATTTGCACATTGACGGGCTATGATTGAGGCTGAGGAGCTAAGAAAGAATAGTCGACCGAGTTTGAGGTAGGTCCCTTTTTTGTTTTTAAATTTTTTTACTATATAAATATATATGTAAAATGATTTTTTTATTTAGCATTGTAATCTCATGGTTTTTTTCTTCATTTTCAAGAAATAAATTTTTTTAGGTCATATAATTGATGTTATTTAAAAACATAAATGCAAACACAAACTCAAACTTACACATATAATTTACCCAAAAATTTGAAATATAAATGCAAACCCAAATCCAAAATTATGAAACATATACACGTAAACTTAAAAGCCTAAAATCATATAATTTAACCAAAACTTAAACTAGAAGCATAACTTTTGTTTCGTGAATCTAGTTAGTCTTTACTCATCCGAAGAAATCGTTACAGGGAATTAATTTAGGATACATGACTATATTATTACTTGAGAACGTGCCACAAAATATTTTTGTCACAACTTGATCATTCTAGACATTTTAATTATGCACACAACTTTCAAAATTAGCACATAACAAGACCCTAAGTCTTACATACTAGGTTACATAAATCATACTAGGTTATGTACATGTGGAATCTTTTTTTGATGTATTTATGCTTAAGGGGATGTCATGAATATATTTTTTCAAATGGACATGTATGTTAAATTATGTAGATATTTATGTTAATATGTACATGTGCAAATTTCATTGTTTAAAATGTCTGAACTTTTATTTTAAAAAAATGTTTCATGTTGAAGACGTAAATTGAATTTGTGTAATTTAAATATGTATGTATAGATATTTTTTAATTTTTTAATTTAAAAACATGTTCTTTTTCAACACATGTACATATATAAATTTATTTCCTACTGAATGTACACATGTATGTGCCCACTTGCAGCAAGTGCACTTTTTATCTCTAGATATTACATTTCTATCACATGGGTTCTACTAGTTAAGACCCTAACATTCATGGTAGTCAAGCCTCACAAGCATCGTCAGGCCACCATGATACCCCACAGAGTCAATATAGTTGTAGACAGGAGACTATCATGAGGATGCACGTTTCTCTTATTGTGCTAGAGATGACGTTGCAAAATAGTGCTACCCTCCCTAATAAGGAGAAATTGATTTTCATTCGTACAGAGTTGATGAGTATGATTCAGAAAGCTGAATCATACAATCTATATGATGATGCATCTATTGATTCTTTTTACCATAGCTTATCTAGCACTGTTATAGGTATTGTCAGTTGGAGGACAGTTGATGGGGATGTTACTGTTACTCAGGTTAAGAACATGTTTGCGACCCATTACATAGAAAAGAAAGTGGCTAGAGAATATAGGGTCACAAAATGTATAGATGAGTTAGTAGCCCCTTTTATATATCTAAGATGGTTAGTGGCCCATCATATGTGTCCCCAAAAGGATGAGGTGCCCTTATATTTCTGTAAACAATTGTTTGCAGAGTTCCATTTAGCTTATGATGTAAATTACACAGATTTAACTCCACATGTTGGTCAAGGTCAAAGGAGTTATCAGAATAAGTGTAGATGACCTAATGCACCATAGCCCCCTACTAAGAGGGCATTGGTGGGTCAAAAACTTTTGGTTCTTCCAAAAGGTTTGGATACCTACATTGGAGTTGGACAGGTTTCTACTGAGGATGCACACAAAGATACATTTTCTAGCATTGCCATCATCGCGACTCAGGTCGATGAGTTATCATCTGATCATGTGGGTAGGTACATGCTCAGATCCTAGACGAGTGCATGCATTGATCCTTCTAGTCAATTTTATGATCCTTACATATGATATGATCTTCCCACTCCATATGAGATATTATGACTACCAGAGTATTGTCTATGCGACATGAGCTCCATTTTAGTCAGTGATCTCCTAGTAGCTTACGAGCACATTTCTATGACACAAGGGGTTCCTCCATGTGATATTCCTACATTTGTTTAAGGAGACCAAGCCTTGAGATCCTCCACATGTAGTAGTCAAGGACGAGGAGATGCAAAAGCATGTACCTCCAGAAAGGAGGATGTCTAGATACATCCTACAGCTCCACGACAAATTGTGGATGATCTTACACTACCTCGACAGCATACATAGGCTCCCCTATATCAGACACCTACAACCTCATGATTTCACACTAGATTCTCATATTTGCTTATGGATGAGGCCATTGATCCTGAGACAGTGTCCTTACATTCTTCTGAGTTATCTGACATTGGACGTGCATTACACTAGGTACACTTGAAACTATTTAATTTCAAGATTCAAGAATAATCAAGTAATTTTGTATTTAATTTATTTATATAAATTTAATTTATATATATTGAACTATATATATTAAATTAATTTGAATAAGGTACAGGACACTACAAGGGGTGTTGCACATGGAGATTTAGAGGAGCCTGTTGGTCTAATTCATCAGGATGTAGAGGTAAAATTTAATTTAACATTTTTTCTAGAAATTGTTCATACTTAATACATTTAACCTTTAATAAAGGTAGATATAATTTCAAACAACCTTTAAAATCAATAGATAAAATAATTTAAATTGCTGAAGTATCAAGTTCCTCAAGGTCTAATCAATTAAAACTTAATAGAATCAATATAAATTCAATCTAGAATCATGAATTTAAAATCATTTATAGGTCCTGATACATGTACTCTGGATCCTCTCTATCCTTTATTATCTCCAAAAGTTTTTCATGTTCTTCAATAGTCAACTTCCACTTTTCGTTTCCATGTCCTTTTTTTGGCACAGTCTCAAACTACAGTTTTGTCATTATAACCAAGTGACTATAATGTAGAACTCTTTGCCCACACATGTATTCAATAAATTGAACTCCATTTTTGTCGATCTTAGCTTGTTGATAATAGGTGCGTTCAATAACAACTGAACAAGTTGGATATTGTTGTCCATCACCATCAATAATTTCTTGCACCAACTTGGATTTTTCTTTTGTGCATCTTAGTAGATAATAATCTACACCTTCTAAGTTCTCGGGATCTGCAACAACAAAATAATTATCACATGTACAATTTATATATGTATAAATTAAATAAACTGTAATAAAAAACCTAATATATAT
>MU226578.1:198844-217729 GCA_018584345.1 Thuja plicata | reverse complement strand
TCTTTCATTTTCATAGCTTAGCTTGCATATTCATCTTAATCTAGTTTGCATTGCATTTCATTCTTGATTCTTGAGGATATTGGCATTCTTGCCCTTGTCTTCATTGAATCTCCCATTGCATGGTTTATTAGCAAGGTTATAGGCTTAATAGCTCTAACTGAGAGCATTATAAAAACCCTTGCACTCCATGCCTAGGGAGCTATGGATCAATTTTTGAGACCTCATTCTTGAGTGTTCTTGAATGTAAGGATTCATAGAGGTGTGACACAATTATAGCACATAGGGTTAAGTGATTTTAGAGTTGAAAAGCCAGAGGATTTTAACGCTCTCCAATTTTTGACAGCCATTTTTCTTTTATTATGCAGTTAAGAATCCTTTCATAATTATTTTTACATCGTATATCTACTGCAAAAAAATATTATAATGTTTACTTGTCTATGATTCCATGGGCACATTAACAGTTGAATCTACTAGTAATTTCACCTTCATTTGTTTAGAACAACTTTTTATTTTTTTTATGCACTAAATTCAAGTTTCAACTTAGACTCTAATCTATATTTGGTTGCCAAACACTGTAGATCATAGTTTAACCCCAACTTGTCTCCCTTTAGTGTACATACATACTCAGATTTATTCCATAAGAAAGATATAGTTATCTTTATCCTTGTTACAGTCCCCTCAATACTCATCTAGGTTAAAGCTTTCTTTTAAATGTGATGAAATTATGTATCTTCTAAGTGGACTTTAGAAATACCAAATTATATTAATAATTATTAAAGTTTGAGGTAAATGTGAACAGTATAAGATGTACACAGTGCTTGGTTTGAGTGTGATTGGAGTTCTCTATTCTTTATAGACATGACTAAATTATTTAGTGTTGATCTTGATTGCAGGAGTTGTCAAGTAGCTGTAGTGACGAGATAGTGATTTGATTCTTCTATCTAAAAGAGAGGTCTCAGAGCATAGGAGGTAATTCATCAAATGTCACTCTTTGCTATTTTCTTGGGAGTTCTAATCATATTATTCCATCTTGAAAAGTTATCTTTGGATTGATAAGCAGTTTTGACGATTACAGTTGTGTCAATTATAAGAAAACTAGTATAAATCCTTGATTAATAATGTTTGGCTTTGCCCATAGGAAAATTACCAATAAGATTTTTGCGTAGAGACATCCTTTATAATATTACAAAAAATTAATAATCTCTTTATATGTAAAGGTTTATTTGATGTTATAAGGGCTATCTTTGGTAGACAACTTGAAGTAAGAGGAGGCTCTTGGTCCTTTGATAACATATAGGTTTAGTTGATGTTTTCCTCAAAAAAAATTAAAATTCATGTTTCTTATATAATCAAGAATGCTACCAAAAAACATCCTATGTCAAGAATGGTATTTCAGAAAATGATCTACTTGAATTGCATGTCAAAGCTTCCAAACATAGTGGGGTGTCTTCCCAACTGACAATGAAAATTATATCTTTCATTTTGATTAAAACAAGCCACTACTAACATTGAAATATTCTTAGGATAATATATGAAGGAAAATCATAATATGTCAACACAAAGTAACGTTGATGATGATATTTACTACCCTTGAAAATTGACACAATCTATTGGACCTATGAAGCAACAAGCCAATGGTTTTTAAATACTTCTCCATCCTCAAGAATATTGGAAATGAACCACAGTTATTTTTCATTTTCATGACCAGCAGTTTCTGAAGGGGAGTAGTTTGATGGAATTTTGTATGTTACTTAGAACTCCTTATATTCGTAAGAGCAGGGTGCATAAGAATCATGTCAGTTAGAAATACGTGGCTCACATTTAGGATAGTGGGCAAAAAATGCAACAATGTAGCAATATGTGGTGTTTGAAGAGAAGAATATACAAGAGGTAGACCTTTTCATAATTCATGTAATGTTGTTTGCTTGTGAAAATGAAATTGGGTTCATTTTCAAAAAAAAAATGAAATACCAAGGAACTAGTAGTTTGTCCCTAGTAGCATGTTTTTTGTATCCATTGTAGAAAACATAATCATATAGTTGTTCATCTGCAACAATCAAAATCACCATCTTCCAAGTAAATGGAAAAGCAGATCTTTCTTATCTATCCAAAGTTCTAAATGTTATATTTAATTTTACAGATATCATTGACATGGGTTCTTGGAAAATATCTCATTTGTAAAGACAATTGGCATTTTCCAGAGTTGCACATATATAATATGGCTCTTGTGTATTATGTTCCACTGAGTTTCTGGGATGGGGATGGTAGGGGGAAGCATGACATGTTTTAGGGATGGAATGCCATTTTTAGGGTACAACAATAAAATAAAAAAACAACTCTAAAATCATAAAAAAATTTAGTTATTCATACAAGGCATTCATCATATAGATTATAAACCATATTGCATAGACATTAGAGATGAATTAAGAATTCACATGAGAGTGAACACACCAATAAAATTCCATCACTGGTATTGTCAATATGCGTATATAACTTAAAAATAAGGGGGTGAAAAAAAATTATATTGCTTTCATTCCCTTTGTTACCATCACTAGGTCTAGAAGGAACATTTTGTAACTAGCTCTTACAGACTAGTACTATTCGTAGGGGTGAATTAGACTGGCGTAAGCACTATTAGATCAAAAGAAAAGGGCATTGACCTAGATGTGTTGGGATACACATTATTTCACTTGTTATCATGTTGTAGTTGTACACCATACAACCTCTTCTCTTTTGTCTGTAGAAATACTAGCCATAAATATGCTTGCTTAGATATATCATATAATCAATAATTGTTCATTTACTATTGATACTTTATGTCAGCTCCTTTTTTTAAGGTTTAAGCCTCACTCAATCAATTTGGATCTCACTTTGCTTCTCTTCTTGATGTCTCTAAGGATGCACTATGAGTCTTAAGTTGAAAAGTACAAGTAACTGCTGGTGGAATGGAACAAGTTACAGCACCTCTCTCGCAATTTACAGATTTGATAGCATGGTAAAAATTAGAAAAAATCATTTTGTACGAGGATGTAGAGTAAATGGGAATCATAAATGGAACTAGGATTTTGGTATATTTCATCTAGTCATATGACTATTTTTTTTTTCAGGTGAAGCTAGTTCTGAGATATAAACTTATGGGCATCCAACAGAAACACTACATATGAAAGGCTTTCAAAAATACAAAAATGGTTCCAAAGACAGACTTAATGGTTAGAGTGGTAAAGAGAAATGAAAGATTTCAAGAAAATAGTGATACTAGCAACTTTTACTATCATAGTATAGTGACAAACAATATTGATGGGGCAGTAACTACATGATAAAAGGTTGTGAAGATCATGACTTTCATGAAGAGCATTAAAATAAAAACAATAGAGGTATCATTGTTAAAAAAAAAGAGCAGGGATGTTATGCTTCTCATTAAAAGGGACTGTGATCAATGTAGTGGAATTTAAAGATTAAAAAAAGTGCCAAGCATGGGAAGAACAACGATCTTGAAAAAGAAAAGCTAGTGAATGTAAAATACTCGTAGCAATGATTGACAATAATGAACATAGTAACAGGTCAAAGAAGTGATATATAAAGATCAATAAGAGAGATTCTATAAGTATGTTCTTACTATCTTAAGGGAATGTTTTCACTGTTACACTTTTCTCAAAGGAACACCGCTTCTTTTCATGAGCATTGATAATAAGAGAAAAAAGTAAAAAACAAAGATATTTAAAAAATACTCTTATGATTTTAAGAGTATCATGGTCACCGTTAAATACATTGAAAGAGAAAATTACTACACAATAATGCAAAATGGATGGCTATTGCTAGTAACACATAATTTAAACAAAGCATCAAAGGATACAAACACTAAGAGGGCCAAAGACATGATTAGAGGGAAATATCTGGTGAAGGTTAAGGCATGGACATTCAAGACGGTGGTCTAAAAGGGAAAAGATGAAAATATTGAAGGTCACTATTAATAAGAAAAAGAAAAGCAGAGGAACAGAGTGTTGAAGTAGTGCTATTTTCCTAAATCATGTCATTTTATTTCATGTTTGGGTATATTTTTTAAGACAAAGTCATACTGTCAAAAGCATGCGAAAAATAGTGTAAAGGACACTATTATGAACAGCAAATTAGTACGAGAAGTCATGTTTAATGCTATAGCATTAAGAAAGGCACTGTGATGTTGGACATCGAAAGAAATAAATATTATTATAGTATGCCAAAAGTTTTCTATATTGTCATAAAGGATAAAGATAAAGAAGAAAAAGGACAGCATTTTCATGAGGAAAAAACTTGAATAATAACAAAAGAGTAGTCATGAGATAGTGAGATGGATGATCAAAGATACCCATGTTGTAAAGTAAAAGGTGTGATCATTTTGACTACCATGAAAGAGGCAAAATAATAATATAATAAAGATAAGCTATGGAACAAACACCAGTAATCCTATTTCACAAAGTGATCATTTTCCAAAAATACAGATAACTTTCATAAACTGGTCTCTTCCCAAATAGAAGATGAATCTCACCATTTGAAAAAAAATTCTATTGATAATCAAATGCAAACAAATCACATTTCACAAACTGATCTAAGATAAAAGGATACTACAGGAGTGTCGCTATAACAATATCATCAACAACAATTAAACTAGATGTCTTTTATATAGGAGAAAGCTAAAATAACTAGCTAATGTTGTGTGATCTGAGCAGGATCACAAACAAAAATAATAATGTCAGATCTAAAACCTAAAATGTAACCAACTACCAAAACAAAGCAAACACAAAAAAGAAACACACATTAAGCAACAAGTTTTACAAAGATTTGAAAAGGAAGAAATGAGCGGTGCGAGTAGCTACAAAAAGGACAATTTTCTCCAAGATCACAGATCTGCTACTTTGCAAAAAAATGAACAGTTGGAAAAGTTACAAAGAAATATAGTTTCATATATGTTCTAGAAAAGTCACAAATGAATTACTTGTATACTATGTATGTGTCTTTCATCTTTCAGATAGTTGGCAGTAGTATTCAACTTGTATTCAAACTCTATAGTTACTTATCCATCATCATCATTTTTATACACACCATCAAACAGATGTCACTTTGTATATAAGATTTATAGAGAATTTGTTCACTACTTTGTATAAATTAGCATTACTTCATCAATAAAAATGCACCCAGTACTTCAGTTGTGCTATCTCCTCTTTTTATTTCTGTTGTTCTGTGTTTCAATTTTGGTATCAGAGCTGGTCTGAACCAAACTCCCTCATGGTAGGGCCCATGATTATTAGTTCAGTAGGTTTTTCAGTCATGGATCCCAGGCTTTATAAATGGTAGAAGTATCTTATTTTTTTCAATTAAGTATTTTTTCTTTTTATTGTTTCAGGTGCCTTTTGAGCTCCTAAATCTTATATTGTGGATAATTCGACAGGTTAAACAATTTTTGTATGTTTCAAGCAGTATACTAGATATGTCACCATCAATGTTGACAAAGCCTTGTTTAATTATTTTGTGAGAAAATGTTGTGTTTGATGGCTTCCATATGAATGGAGTCACTGGGAAGTTATTTTGTGTCTGCCAACAAATATTAACTGGCATTTGAAAAAGATCAGTGAAGGAAGATTGCAAGTTATTCACAAAGATCATGGATCTTGTGAAAGTTGAGGAACAACCGTATGACTCTGTTGGTTAGAGAAAAGAATTTAAGACCGTTGAAAAGGTAAAGGTCGATTAAGAAGTTGTCAACAATAGTTACATCTTTAGTCCAATCCCAACAGCTAGACGAAGTAGAGAAGAGAAACTCCATGAGGAATCTTAGAAGATTTGTTTTTACGAGAAAGAGGCTGGTTGAGATTGTAATAGCTACGAACTGTATCTGTTCAAACAGATTGGTCAAAAGAAGATTTTTGTTGTCTGAAATCCCGAAGAAAGACAAGAAGAAGAATGGTAGATTTTTGTGTTTGTAAAGTTGTTGCAAGTAGAAATCCCCGTTGCCAAGGATACTAACATTTTTTAAAGCTTGGGGCACCCAATTTAGTTGATGCATGGGAAATTTATTTGGTGCCTTGGAGTGTAGAAGACAGCTGGTACCACAGATCAAAAGTAGATTTTGTTTGAATGATAAGTTGGAGAAAGAAAGCCACTATAAGGAATGTACCAAAGCAAGGTAGCCACAACTTTTGGAATCTTCCACCGACGAGATTGAAAGCCATAAAAAGTTAATAAAAGAAGACTTCCTGAAGTAATCACTAGAGGATATCAGATCGAGATTGGAGAATGAAGGATTGCAGTTTCAAAGAGAAGATGACAAAGGGGTTTAAAGTAAAGGAGAGATAGAGCTAAGGCTAAAGCTGGCATCGTTGTGCGAAGAGTTGAAATAGATTAGGGGCTTGTCGGGTACCTCTGTGTAGGTGGTAGTACCAGAAGGTGTGTCACGTCTCCTTGTGAGAGAGGAGAATGTGAGTTGTCTCATAGCAAGAGATATGTGGTTGTTTGACATAAACCTGATGATTACAAACAATACGCCAGAAGAAAACCACTCAAAGGTTGCAGAACTTACAAGCTAGGTGTAGACATGAGATAAGTTTTCATGGTGGCAGGGGTAAAGCTGTATTCAACAACTGTTTCAAGTATCCACTTGCATGATAAAATGAGATCTTTTGAACAAGTTACAGACCTCCGTCAAAGCATATTCGAGGTGGGGTTTTTTCCCCCTATTTTGTCAAAAAATATCCTGGTGCATGCTTATATAACAGAAAATGTAGAAGCATAAACAAGACATGTGAACTATTTGACAAGATGCCTCAAAGAGATCTTACCTCATGAAATACTATAATTGAAAGATTTGGACATTGTGTATTTGCTGAAAATGTTGTAGAAACATTCAAGCATATCCAACATCTAGTCTCTAGAAATAAATCCAAAAAAATGAAAACTCTAGGTTAGATTTCTTTTTTAAATCCTCCCTGTTGAAGTGCAGTAAAGGATTGCAGAGGGATTTTCATTCAATTCCGTCGTATTTTTCCCTCTTTTTGAAGAGAAGCAACTAGTGTTTCAAGAAAATCAGGCATCAAAAATTTGCTTTGGTTTCACATATTCTTTTGAAAATCCCTCATGTACCTTTTTCTCATATCTGTGAGGCATGAAACCCATCCACTATCTACCGTGGAAGATCCACTATGGCGTATGATCAACTGATACAACACTCAAAATTCCTTTCTCCTCGTAGTTCTTGACTTTGTTTACCCTTGGCGCTAGATGAAATCCCTTACTTTCCCGCTCCTATTTTATTTTTGCTATATGAAAAATTAAAATGAAAAATAATAAGAGAAAAAAATAAAAAAATAAAGTTAAGAAAATAATGAATATTGTCTCAAACAATTGTCTTAAAATACCTTTATGTGTAGTAGTGGATCGATTGATATCTAGATATATACAAATTAAATAAATTTTATTTAGTCAGATCAGCTCAATTCAATTATGAAAAATGTGAAATGTACATATGTATACCCTAGAGATAATTTAATTAAATTAGAATTTTAGTTTGAATAATGATTTCTAGTTTGAAATTATACCTAGTTTGAATAATGATTTCTAGTTTGAAATTATACCTAGTTTGAATAATGATTTCTAGAAATGAACCTCCTTGATGATAATGCATTCATTTTGATCTATACTTTCTATCTCATCCAAATCAAATGGGGCATGTCTATAGGTCACATGGACAAATATTGCAACTTGATCAGAATGATAATATTGACTTTGGAGCTCTTTTTGAGGAGAGAATGTATAGTTCTCCGCAAAATCTACAACTGAAAGAATGCAACCAAGTGGAAAACAATTTTTGGAATCACGAAACTGTTTAGCTTTCCATCGTGCACCATGACATTTTTGGATATGTGGCTAAATCATAGATCAAAAACTGTCCATGAACTGAAGGTATGGTAATTCAATCTCCTTTAATGCATTTTTTTTATTCTAGTCCTGTCTTCATTTCGTATTTCTCATATTCAAATATCTTCCACTGGACTGGTGTTGTAACATCAATATTATCAATTTGTAAAAGAAATTTATGTAAATTTCTACAATCATTGCATTCATTTTTTATATATTGGACATTTAATTCATCTGAGTCTTCTGACTTATCACACAAAATGGATTTCACAAACTATTGTACTTCCAGGAACCATATCTAGATTAAGTACTGCCATAACCTTTTTATATGATTGCAAGTATAAGTGAACCTCAACATGATTTTTACAACAACATGTTTCACAAACCTTATTTATGTGCAGGGAGCAAGGATGCAACATCTCCAACATTCTCTGACCTATTTTCACATTTGAAAATTCTTGTTTGAATGTTTCAAATAGTTCACTTTGTGTAGTATCGAAAAAATGTTTTGGATGTGAAATCTTCATACCAGTCTTGTCATCTTTAATCTGTATAGTGTCCCTTCTATTAGAAGAAACATGAGAGTGGTTGGTCCAAAATTCAATGAATCATCTTTTTAAATCTTCAGAAATTTTGTCTTTTTGAGGAACTCTACAAATCTGTACCTAATTATTTTCAATGTTCATATCCAACACATTTCTCTTCCTAATATATCTCTGAATAGTTCTTTGAGATACCTTTATTAAATCAGAAACTTCTCAAACTTGATTTATGTGTGTCAATCTCTTACTGGTAGTCATAGTCATCAATGCTCTTCTAGCAGCTTTTGAATCAGAGCCTCCAGTATCTCTCATGTTAACAACGTTCAATGCATCTTGCAAATTTTCAATTATTGTTTCTTTTAATTGACCTCCTTGTCCAATTTTCCTATTATCAACACCTAACAACTCCAAAACCAGTGTCATTTCTCTTTTCTAGAATAACTTTTCAAACAATTGGCCTTTTCTGACCAAATTTTTATCCTCAAAATATTCCTTCCACATGTTTTTGACATGAAATTTAATAGTGCTTTAAGGTATCAGGTGCACCGATACAATTTGACTAACAAGTGATTCCTCATTCATCTCTATCAAATCTTTCATTGTAGGATAAATACGTATACCTCGACTACTACCAATATCCTCCCCTAGTTGAGTTGCACCTTCTTCAACATCGATAGGTTCTTCTTCAACATTGACCGGTTTCTCTTCGATAAGTTTCATATGACCTTTCATTTGGTCATCCCTTTTCTGATCATATTTCCTTGTCCTAGTCCTTTTATTTCCCATTGCTCAAATAGAAATAAAAAAAAAAAAATTCTTTAAGAATCCTTCTTTATTAAAAAACTTGCAAAGTCACACTCCTCCTATCACAAAATGCCTTTGTCACTTCCTCAAAAAACCTTATATATTCTGAAATAAGGATTTAATTTTGCAATTGATAATTGTTTTTTTTTTAAATAACTTTTATATATACCTTTCAAATTGAAAGGGTGGGTCGCCTACGCAACCGCTTGCGGGTGGCTGACCAATTAGGAAGACTTGACCAAGTAAGACTCAGTTGAGTCCTACTCATCTGAGTCATACTTGGTCGAATCTACCTAGGTGGCATGCAATGTTGGCAACCAAACCTCCAAAAATATACCAAATCAACAAGTTGGCACTTCCGCTAGTTTTTTCTCTACTCAAACTAAACAATGTCAAAAAACTTAAAGTACCCTTTTCTAGATCTTGGAACTATGATTCTTGACATATAAATTTTATATTGTTTTGACTACAAAACATTGAACAAATTTGTTAAAAATTGCATGTAGGTTATTAAAGCTTTCGAAAGTCATTGATTCGGATAATATAAAAAAATTCTAAATCAATTCAGAAATTTTTAAAATCATAGATAACACTAGAGAAGAGATTCCTCTTCAATAATATATAATTTATTTGGTTTTGGTATAGTTTTGATAGGGGAAAAATGACGGGAGACAAAAACTATTGATTTCAAGTAAGTTTGACTTTGAATACTTATAACGGGCAAACTATACATCAAAAACACTTCTTTATGTTTTTCTGCACTAGCTATACATGTCATCTAAAACATATTCTAAAATGGGAGGAAAAAACAATATTTTACTTATAATGATCTGGCGGGAAGTAAACTCCCTGATTTACAGTACTTTTCATGAAATGAAAAATAGACTTTAAAATTTCAAAAAACATATTAATTTTGGTTCAAATTTTTTTTTTAAAGTTATAGGCATATAATTCAGCCTATTTCACACATTTCATTAGTTTACATCATCTTCAAATTCTCAACAGAAATGTGAATTTTATGCCCATGAAGTTTTACAATTTTGGTATTGTTAACCTTTTCCTTTGTAAAAGGGTGACAAATTATTGTGCTTTTACCCTATTTTTATTTAGATTGGGTAGTCTTCTCAAAAAATTATATTCTACCTTTATTGTCCTTATTTCTAAAAAGGATGAAGTTTCCTCACTACACAAATATAAACATATTAGTATCTATAACACTACCTATAAGATCTTCTTTAAGGTCTTAGTTTATAGGTGTAAAAAAAAATGATTCATCTTATCTCCCATAATTAGAAGGGATGTGTAAAAGGTTGTCAAACCCTAGATGCTAAATGACTACTCATGAAATCATTCACTCTATAGATCATCGCAAAAATATGGGTATAACCTTAGAATTGGATTTTTTTAAAGAATGTGGTATGGTTACATGTCCTTTGTTGTTTGATGTGCTTCAAAATTTTGGCTTCAAAGATAGTATTTTCAACCTAATCAAATATTTTATTTCTATGTCTAAATGCTTTATTTTAGTCAATAGAGTTCTAAGAGATTAATTCTCATGAAGAAAATGCCTAAGATAGGCTGACCCTTTATCCCTTTATCTTTTCATTATTTTTGCCAAGCTCCTGGATAATTTTTTGTTAAAACCTATAATTGAAGTTACTAAAAGGTGTCACATGAGGCTCATCCTTACCCCATTACTCATCAATAATTTATTGATGATGCATCCTTTTCTGAGATTTGTTTATCTCTAAAGCTAGGCATTTGAAAACTTGGAGGCCAGCAATAAAGCCTTAAGACAGTATATAAACTACAAAAAGAAATTTTTTTTTTAACAATAAGAACTATGTCATTAATAAAATTGTTGGAATATTAAAATGTCAATGAGCTAATTTAATAGACACCTATCTTGGCCTATCTCTCATAACTAAAGGGACTCTAAATTCATTATAGATAATCATAGTTTAAGATTTCTACAGAAACCCAATGGATGGAAAGGAAAGATTCTCACTCATGTAGGTAAATTAATGTTCCTCGGAGATTCTCTTAAAAATATTTTAATTTATTATAGATTTCTCTGCTCAAGATTCCAACTCTCATATCCAATGAGATTGCACAAATCTAGAGGAAAGTTCTTTAGATGTGCACTCAAAGACACCATAGGATGGTTTTAATAAACTAAAAGATTGTGTACCTCCCCAAAAGGATTGCATGTCTGAGTACAAGGAAACTTCAAACTATTAACAAAGCCCTACTTGCCAAAGTAGGGTGGACCTCAGTAGAGAAAAATAAAGGTTGGGGGATGTACTTAAAGTTATTTATTTTGATAGCTCTGATATAAAAAAGAAAGTATGGTCATACAAACCAATGGACTGGGCAAGTCTGAGTCTAGAAAATTGGTACATGGAGGGGTGTGATTGTTCTTAGATAAGATTTTAAGAGTTTTCCCATCCAAAGAAATCTGGGGGGCACATGTTTGAATGGGGAGAGATGGTTTTGAATTGTCTATATAGGCATCAAAAGGCATGCGACATGACCATTTATTTGAATTTAATAATTAATTAAAAATTAGAGTACTAGATACTTTAATTTTTTATTTGATTACTAAATTCAAATAAAAGGTCCTATCATAGTCCTTTTAATGCTTGTATAGCTAGCTCCACAAAATGAAATATTTGATTAATTGATGCATGGAAAAGAAATAGAAGAAAATGTTGATCAGAATTACTGTAAGACATACCTAATGATAGTGGCAACAAGCTATTGGAGGTTGAAGGTTACTAGGGAGGATTCTGTAAGACAATCTTCATTTGATAATTTAGTGTTAAATAGTATAATTATCTTGAACCATTAATGATTTATGACCAAAAAGTTGTCAATAAGGAGATGATGCTTAAAGGATAGTTGGGAGAGAAAGGAAGGGATGTGGGAGTTGGCAAGTCAATACATGGGTGGAGCATGATGACATTATCGATGAAGGGGTTGAGGAAATTCTAGTGGATAAAGGAGGAGGGAAGGCATGGGGATATAAAATTGGGTACCATTTGTGGTTGAGGAAGCTAATCAATGCTTGGGATGTCAGAATTAAGGATGAGGGGGTTAAATTTGGGGAAGAATGGAATGGAAGAAAGAAGCTAGAATGGGATAGTGCAAGAGAGTGAAATGAAAAGAAGGAGATTGGTAGAGATAGACTAAGAGTGGGGGCTTGTTTATAACTAGGAGATAGAGTGTGAGAGTTCTTTTAAAGGAGGGTGAAAACTATTCTATTTTGTCTTTACATGTAGTATTCTTGTCTTCATATGGCTCTAGCATAAGAAATATTAAGGATGATCCAAAGGTCTAGATGGAGAGAGGTAGTAATCTCAAGATGTAGAGAATAAATCCATACATTAAAGAAATTAATCCATGATGGATATTGGGTCTAATAGCTAATCTAAGAAGTGAGAGACTATCTAGAAAGAAGATATCTTTGTGTTGTGATTCCAAAGATGATAGGTGATTTTGATGAAAGAGGGAATCGGATTAGAGTCTCTACATCTTTTAAGGAAATATAGGTCTGCAACTATCTTGAAGGGATTGATTTTGAGCACTTCTAGCTATTCAGTTTTTTTATATGATTCCCTCCTATGAACGATGTCAATTAAAGATGCTAAATTTCTACAATTCTTAAGAATTAGAAGAATTGATTTGGATCAAAATGTGTAATTATTTTCTTTGTATCAATATTTTGGATAAAACTCCATGATCTATCATTGGGATGAAAGAGTGATGGTAGAGAGTAAGGTCAATGAGATGAATACCAAGTATTCTTAAGAAAATGATGGAAAAGAAAGGTGACATAAGAGATGAGGTAAAAGAGATTAAATGTTTTTTAAAATAAGGAAATAAAAATTAAGTCAAACTTACCTCTTCACTTGCATCACCTTTCTTTCTCCCTCATATTTTTAAGATATTTTGGTTGGCTTCTCACTCACTTTACCCTATGCTAGTGCTCTTTTATTCTAATGATGGATCACAAAATGTGATCTCAAATGTTGATGCAAAAAAAAAAACTATTACATTAATTCATCCAAAAATAACTCTTATAGATTATTGTAATTAGTTCATTGACTAGTGAAGCAACTTCTTATGTTTCTTCTCAGTGTTCTTATGGAGGTTAGTTTGGTGTGCAAGTTAGGGTCCTAGGTGCATCAACACAAATATGGAAACTAATTGTTTTTGTTTCTTGAGATTTTTTTCTTAAAAAATATATTCAAAAGATGTATTTTACAACTTTGAGAAAAAATAAATTAAAAAAATTCTCTATAAAATAACCTAAAAGAAAAATAAGAGCATGGAAAATGATACAATTAAGAGAAAAATGAACATTAATAAGAATATAGTCATGAACCAAGCTTAAAATATGAGATTGTCGCATGTCACTAAGGAAATTATGACAAAGTGGGTATACAATTGAATGAGAAATAAAATGGGTAATTTAATATTTTAATATTTTTCTAAATCATAACATTATGAAACCAATATGTCTTTTGGTATAAATCAACATTGTTAACACCTTTAAATTATTCAACATTTTTAGATATTCTCGTAATTAAAGTCATACATAATTTGTACTATTCTTTTTAATAGTGCATTAAACATTTAAATTCATACATAATTTGTATTATTCTTTTTAATAGTACATTAAAAATTCTTAGTATTTTAGTTCATACCCAATGAATTAGGTTGATATTCTTCTAGTCATCTCATACTAGTATTTTTATGTTTCACCAAGAATTCCTCAATTATCCTTCAAACTAGGAATTTCAATTACATCTACAAAAAGGGAACTTGATATATTTCTTTTTCTCAAGTCTACATAAATATATATGAAAAATGATCTCAATTCACATATATAGTTATTCATTTTAATTTACTAATATGAGGAAAAATTCAACCACATAGAAAGATGCTTGACTAGCAGAAGTAGGAAAGGGCTAGTGATAATTAATTAGATTGTCATTTTGTAAAGTTATTTTGTTTGATTTAATTATATTATATTTTGTCTAAATTAGGTTATCATCTAACTAAAAAACTATAATGGGCTCTTTCAAGTAGTAATATGTATTTTCATTAATCCCCTTGAGAAATTGACATGTTTCTACATGGTCCATGCAATAACAAGATCCCCAAGTCATGACATAGAATTTGAATTGGGCCTACACTATCTTTTGGTGGATCATCAATAAAAAATTAGCAGGTGATACTCTACTTAATACCTTGCAAGCCATTAAATCAAATAGCTATTATATTGTGCAATTTAAGACAATTCATATGAAGTAATATTTGTGGTTTCTTGTTGGTCATGTCATTCAATATATGTGATCCATGGTTTAAATTATTTGATGCGACAAGCTTGTACATGAGCACAATTCCTAGGTTGGATACCCATGACCTCCCTAATTTAAAGTTATTTAAAATGCTGCATTCAATCTCTAAAATGGTAAGTAACCAAGGAATACATAGGTCAACAATTTCTAAAGTATGTGTAGGCTCAATCAAGTATTTAATTTATTGTCAATGAATAGTCAATAGATTGATAGGGTATTTGTAGGTATATTTGACTCCTTAGAGTTGAGTTCCTAATGAGGTAGGGATAAGTATCTAAGGAAACATCTAACATTAAGGATGTAAGTGGTAATTTGCACCATTAAGGTTCTATCCCTCCTGAGTTGATAGAGTAGTTGTTGTAGATGGTAACTAATATAAGTCCAAATGAAACTTTCCATATCAATTTCAAACATGATATTCCCACACCAAAAGAGTAATTAAATATATAATCATGCACCAACTTAAAAAAGAGAATCAAATTCAATGAGTAGCTGCCAAGATTGCAATAGGTAGCATGTTGGTATGAGAAATTTTTTTCTCATTGATTTTAATACCCTTTTGGTACAAACCATTGTCTTGAACATGTAATAATGTCTTTCTTTTTTCTATACTTATTTCTTCTAATATAATTATAAATATGTTTAAATCATATGATTTTGTGTGATAATATTTATATATGAATCCCTCATATTTTAAAGATTTCAACCTAAAGGCTACTATATTTTTTCTTAACCCTTTGATAATGATAAATCATAAAATTTAAATTTTCCTTTCACATTTATGTTAAGTGTGTTCCTTTTGGAAATTAAGCTATTCTTGTGTTTTATATTTCTTCTTTATTTGGTTCTTTCATCCACTTTATTCTCCATTTTTTTTATGTTTGTGATAAAGTGAATCCATGGTATGTAAAAATGCATCTTTAAAAATGTGTTTATTCTCCATTTTTAGTACCGAGATCACAGTCATCTGTACGAGCTGCACAACGTGCGTTTCAACCCTATTATTTATATTCAAGTTGATGTCTATCCATAGTTTTCATCAATTTTTAAATGAATGATCTTATCTATTGCTGGAAGAAAAATAGAAAAGCCCTTTGGATAGGCAGTCATAGGACAATGACATATTGTCGCCCATCCGTATCAGTTTCGAAAGTTGATTTTGCATCATCGTTCTTGTGCGGTGAGGCATTAGACACGTTTTTGTTAAACGAAGAGAGCCATTGCCGTCGAAGCTCGGGCCTCTATGTATAAATAGAGATGTGGAGGGGAGCAGCAGATGTATCTCAATCTCAATTTCAAGTGGTGTGAGTGTTTCAAGAGTTGGTTTACTTGTTTAGCCTTGCCCAGAGAGAGTATTTTAGGTTTGGCCAAGATGAGTGTAAAAAGTTTATTAAATAACATCTCTGTTCCGAAAATTCCATTGATCTCTCAGAACGGGAACGCGGAGAAGTTCGAAATCAAGGGAGAAGTGGTGTTAATGAAAGCATATCTTGCCGATGTAACCGACTACTCTGCCACTATAGCGGACACGGTCTCTGAATTGCTCGGGCGGAAAGCCTTTCTTCAACTCGTTAGTAGCGAGAAGATTGATGAAGGTAATAAAATTATTATTAGTTCGATCAAATTATTAATTTTTCTTCTGCACCTCTGGCACAATTATTTTATAGCATTATCGGATGTATCACTTGTAATGGTGTAAATTAATTTATAGCATTATCGGATGTATCACTTGTAATGGTGTAGATTCGGGACTGGGGAAGAAAGGAGAGGAGGAATCAATAAGCTGGAACTCACTGGATGGTCCCATTGCTGGTGACTCGCGATTCTCGGTCAGCTTCACATGGAAGACTGAACTGGGAGTGCCCGGTGCATTGCTGGTGAAGAACTCCCACCCGAGGGAGTTCTTCTTGAAATCGCTCACTCTTTCTGCTGTACCCGGCAAACTCCCAGAACTTCGTTTTGTGTGCAACTCCTGGATCTACCCTTACTATCTATTCAACAAAACAGACCGGGTCTTCTTTTCTACCCAGGTATTAATTTGAAACACATAATCTGAGAACTTAGAGGTGATCAGGTAACAACGTATTAATAATGTGCATTTGGTGGTTTCAGAGTCACCTTCCCAATGAAACACCAGCAGGTTTGTTGACGATGAGAAAGCGAGAGCTGGCTTCGCTGCGAGGAAACGGTACAGGAGAGAGAAAGTTATACGATCGTGTATATGACTACGATCTTTACAATGATCTGGGCAATCCAGATAGTGATCCCGATCTACGCAGGGAAGTGCTTGGTGGGTCGCAGGACCTTCCTTATCCCAGAAGATGTAGAACTGGACGTGCCCCCAGCAAAACAGGTTCTCTAGATATTAATTAAAAGCTCGAAGCCTTTGTCTAGTGTTAGCTGATTTTAGTTTAAATTAATTCGGAGATTCAATCATTGATAATGTGGATACTATGGCAGATCGGAATTTCGAGAGCTTGCCTCGATTGCCCACGACCCAATACTTCATTCCACCAGACGAGAAGTTCCCTCATATCAATCTGTCCGACTACAGGTCTAATTTGGTGAGAGCCTTCGCCAAAAAAGTGATACCCACCATCAAGTCCATATTTGGTGACGAGTTCCACTCGCTGGAAGATGTTAGAGATATTTACAGCAAAGGAGTCCCCAAGGCTATCAACTCTGTTATGGATCTTAGTCGAGACCTAATTCCTCTCCAAATGGTGAAAGGATTGCTCAGCACACAGGACCAAGCTCTCGTACATTTCATAGCTCCCCAAGTTATTAAGGGTGCGAGAGATCAATACAATTTACCTGGTTAAGTGATTCCTTCTAGTAAATTACATATAACTGATGATACTAATATTTTGAGTTTTCATTTCTGACTTGCAGCTGACGAACATGCGTGGAAGACGGACGAAGAGTTTGCACGCCAAGCCCTTTCCGGTCTCAATCCCATGGCCATTCAATCTCTGGAGGCAAGCAAATTGAAAATCT
Source organism: Thuja plicata (assembly GCA_018584345.1). NCBI lineage: Eukaryota > Viridiplantae > Streptophyta > Pinopsida > Cupressales > Cupressaceae > Thuja > Thuja plicata. The sequence goes on along the minus strand of MU226578.1, from coordinate 200,133 downwards.
CCTTATTTCAATCTAATGCTAATGTTGATGTTGTAGTTGTATATTGATTATAATGCTAATGTTCTTCTCTTGAACTTGGAACAGAGCTTTCCTCCATCAAGCAGCTTGGAGGCCGAGCTATATGGCCCTCAAGAGAGTAGTATAACGGCAGAGCATATCGAGAAAAACATGGATGGCCTCACCGTGCAACAGGTATGTTATATGCATTTAGTGATTCAACTCGTTCCAGATGATATTAGAAAAGAAAAGGAGAGAGAATTCTGATCATTTGATTGAATCTGAATGACTTGATTAGGCTTTGGAAGCAAAAAGACTGTTTATTGTGGACTACTACGATGCGTACATGCCCTACATCGAACGCATTAACAAAGAATCAGATCATCGTAAAATGTACGCCTCCCGCACTCTCTTCTTCCTCACAGACCAAGGAATTCTGAGAGCTGTTGCGATCGAGTTGTGTTTGCCTCACACAAGTCTCACCCAATCTGAAAGAAAAGTTTACACCCCTGCGCAAGCGGGAGAAGAAGGCGCTCTGTGGCTGCTCGCCAAGGCACATTCAAGGGTTAATGATGCCGGCTATCACCAGTTAATCAGTCACTGGTAAGAGAAAATTAAAACAAGACTGTAATTTACTGTATTCATACTCGTATTTAAATACATCAAAGTGGACAAAATAATGTCCCGATGATTAATTTTCTATCCTTCATGCAGGCTAAGAACTCATGCCGTCATCGAGCCTTTCATCATTGCTACTCACAGGCAGCTAAGCAAAATGCACCCCATTCACAAATTATTGCTCCCTCATTATTTTGACACCATGGACATTAACCAATCTGCCCGGCAGATTCTGATCAATGCAAATGGTGTTATTGAATCGGGATTCACACCCTACAGATATGCCATGGAGTTGTCCTCTAAAGCATATAAACAGTGGAAACTTAATGAACAAGGCTTGCCCGCCGATCTAATCAAAAGGTGCACTGCTTTGTTTTCCCCCATATTACTCTCTACTGCCAAGTGTTATGTATTGAATATAAATAGTTCTAAGCTAGGAGATGTGCCTATGCAATTGCAGAGGGATGGCGGTTCCAGACTCAGCGGCACCTCACCGGGTGAGGCTCGTGATAGAAGACTACCCATATGCAGTGGACGGTCTGGAGATCTGGGCTGCTTTGAAGCAATGGGTGACTGATTATCTGTCTCTCTACTACAAGAGCGACGATGCAATCAAGGGAGACACAGAAGTGCAAGCATGGTGGAAGGAGGCGGTGAATGTGGGGCATGGAGAC
>MU226578.1:174012-184509 GCA_018584345.1 Thuja plicata | reverse complement strand
TGTTGTCTGGCTTTGTCATCATCGGTAAGCCTCTTACACTTCTTTTCCTGCTTATCTTCATCATGTTGTCAAAGTTCACATGACACAACCTTTTGTGCCATAGCCATATGTCTTCATTTCTAGTCATTAAACAAGTGGGGTTAGTGTCATTTAGATAGAATAAATTACCTTTGGTCTATTCACCGGTAGCAATCAGTGTTCCTGATTCATTGAATATCTTTGCCTTTTTGTTCTCAAATGCTACTTTATGACCTGAATTATTTAGCTGAGAAACACTCAACAAATTATAATTCAATCCTTTTACCCAATAATCATTTTCACATTTAATCAGGTTATTCAGCATTACTGTTCCTTTACCTTCTATTTGACAAGGAGAATCATTTCCCATTCTTACTATACCACCTTTATAGTATTCAAAAGTTTCAAACTTTTCTTTGTCATCGGTCATATGGTGAGTGCCGCCACTATCTATAATCTAGATATCATTTTTGCTAATCTTAGATATGAGTGCAGTTTCTTCATACCTTTCATCTTCATCTGTATCATCCTTCACAGCTACAAACACTATCTCAACATCATCATCTGGTTCTGTGTCAGTATCTTCATCTTTGCAAGTAGCTAGATAGCTATCCTTTTTGCCTTTGTCCTTGTAATCTCGGGTATCACTTCTTTCTGATCGTCGATGACCTCTGTAATCTTTGTTATCACCTCTGTCAGATTTCTTCTCAAAAGATCTATTATCACTTTTGTCATCTTTTATTTTAGGACATCTTGCAGAAAAGTGTCCAATCTCTTTACAATTAAAACATACAAGTGGTAACTTACCTTTGTATCTACCTTTTCCTCTTAGCATTCTTCTTGCCATGAGTGCTTCAATTTCATCTAGATCTTCTTCTTCACTTTCACTTTCACTGTCTTTTCTAGATGAGTGTCTTTGACTAGATTTGCTTATTCTCATAGAAGACTTGAATGCAGACTCTAAGCTTGGTGAGACACTATTATCAAAGTTATTCATCTCAAATGAAATCAGTCTACCAATAAGGCTATCAAGAGTGACTGTATTATTTGCTACTGCTCTCATTTCTTGAATAGAAGAGACTCTAATAGCATATGTAGGCAATAAGGTTCTTAGGATTTTACTTACCACTGTCTCCTGTTCAAGTGTACTTCCAAAACCTCGTATAGCATTGACTACTTCTTTTATTCTAGTGTTTTACTATGTGATGTTTTCACCTTCTTTCATTTTGAGATCATCAAACTTTCCTCTAAGGATTTTTGCCTCGACTCTCAGAAAATTTGCATCACCTCCATGTACAAGTTTCAACTTGTCCCACATTGTTTTTGCATTTTTGCAATCTTTGACATCTTCAAATTCAACATCAGAGAGTGAGGCCGAAATCTCTATAATCATGCATTTATGTTCATGCTTTACTCTCAATTGATCCACTGTCAAGGGTCCTATAGGCAACACATATTCATTTTCTAAGTATTGAGTAATATCATTGCCAACACCTGATAAGTGAAGTTTTATCCTGCTTTGCCATGAAGCAAAGTTGTCCTTGTTCAACTTGGGCACATCTCGTCTATTCATCTTTGGATCTTTTACTTAGGTCTTTGAAACCTTCCTTCTAAGCACACAAGCTCTGATACCAATTGTTAGTAATAACTGAGAGGGGGGGTGAATCAGTGGCCTCAAACTTTTATCCAATTTAAACTTTAATCCACCAATCAATACTTCTCAAATTATTAAGTCCCAACAAGATGCATGCCTTTGAAACATTTGAAACAAATAACTGTCTGTCGGTTTACCTTGTCTGTCATGTTTCTCCTTGATAACCCATAAGTAGTAAATTGTATTTACCAATACTCAGTAAATATGTAGAGTATACCAGTCAATCCATAAATGCATATGTAGAATGTAAAACACTAAAGTAATTAACCATACACATATAACACAAGGATTTTAACGTGGAAACCCTGTTAAAGGAAAAACCACTGGGACCGGTACCCCAAATTTTCACTCTTCTGAAGTGAGCCCTGTTAGGAGCCAACCCTGTTAAAGGTTACAAACACACTATTAAGTGCAACCTTGTTAGAGGATTTTCAATACATAGGTTGTCACTAAGCATCTAGCATCTACGCTACCATCCTTGAATCAGTCTCATGACTGTCAATAAGCTTTATGAAAAATCTTACTACCATCCTTTAATCAGCCTCCTTCTTAGAATTTCAATAGGCTTTAGGTAAGACCAGTGCTACTATCATGAGTCAACCTTCTGGTAATCTGTTAGGATATACCTCAATTACAAAAGACTGTTAAGTCATGCTCTGTTAAGAGACTTTAATGCTTCAATGGTTACACTGAAACAAAATGACCTGTCTCTAATGCAACTGAATTGCAGATTTTCAGATCTATTTACTTACAATGTATTTCTAATCAATGTATCAATTTAATTCCTTTGTACTTAACTCTTTCTTCTCTGTGATAGTGTGATTCACTATCCATCAGTGTCTGCAAAATTCTTAAGCTCTCCCTCAGTTTGATTGATCAGGACTGCATGAAGTTAATCCTTCATTAGTTTCTCTTTAGCATCTTCTATCAGTTCACTCCCTCGTGTATCTGATTGCGTATTTGACCACACGAGAATGAATTATGCTTGTCTCTTAAATAGACATGATTTTCCTTAATTTTAGGTTCTTTGATTCTTGATTCTTGATTCTTGGCGTGAAAAACAATCCAACCAAATTGATTTATGGCTTTAACTCCTGATTTGTCTCGTAGTTATCTTCTTGCCAACTGTACAAATCACTTACTTAACTATGGTCGAATAAAAAAAATAAAACAACCAGTTAAGTCTATCCTTTAGCTCTGCTAGCTAGATATTTTGTCATTTTTTGATCTCTTTGTTTTCTCAGTCAATTCTGCAGTTTGTCACCGGTGACAACTACCAGTTCCGTCAGTGTTGCTTCAGTTAACTTCAGGATCTCCGTCCATCAGGCATCATTGGATCTTTGTTCATCAGGAAAAACTATTTTTACCTTGTCAGGTATCATGTGATTCTACTTCATCAGGCAACACTGTCTTTACCTCATCGGGCATCACTGTGACTTTAATCTTTGTCTTTATCGATGGTGTGCACTCCGCCAGTGTAGTCTGTCACTTAGTGAATACTAGACTTTTATGCATTGCTGGAAGCATAACCTTTGTTCCATTGGTTCTCTAAAGTCTTTGGCATGATCATATAGGTGATATCAAGTTGACATCAATGAAAATACAAACCATTAACTAATTTAATGTCTTGCATCATCTTCAACTTAATATAGTCAATCATTTAATCAGTTATATGTCATCATATTTTGTCTATGCAGAATTATTCTTTTGGGATATTTAATGGGTACACTCCCAATGATGTTGTCAAAAGATCACAACTTTGGAGATGGCTTGTTGATTTTCTATCACCTCCAACTTGGCTCATATGTGAGGACTTCAATATGGTTGAGGTGGCTTCTCACAATGATGGGATTCTGCCTTTTTATTGGACAACTGGAGAAAGGGAAGCTTGGTTTTTCATGCGTAATAAATTGGGTCTTTTTTATCCCAATACTAACCTCTGTCATTTTGGTGATGCTTGGCATACTTGGTCTAATTTTAGAGTTGGCTCTGATGATATTTTTAAAAGCCTTGATCGTGCCATGATTTTGGCACAATATTTTTTTAATTTTTTCTAACAAAAATAAATTACATGTTACTCCACTTATTGATGTGACATTGTCACATCACTTTCTTGTTGCCTTTCCCATTGAATGGCAGACAGATAAGGAATCACCTCACATAATGCATTTTTTCCTCAACATATCTTTGTTGAGTCACAAGCCTACTCTAGCCGACATTCGCCAAATACAGAATTTAGATACAAGGCCACATTAGACTATTGGCTGGATTAAGTGGTGGAATGATGCCATCACCCACACTGTTAGATTTATTCTCATTTATGGAAAGGAATATGCTTGATATCACCATAGATATTATGAGGCTACCATTAAAGAGCTTCATATAGCCTCTAAAGCTTTGATTCTTGATCCTTTCAGCTTGGATCTACAAATCCATCTTTCTCAGATTCGGTAACAAAAATAAATTGCAAACAATTATTCTGCTAGAGGTACGCAGATCAAGGCTCAACTTCACTGGTTAAAGGTGGGAGATCCAACCTCAAAAGAATTTTTCTTGGCTCTTGGATCTTTCCATACTATTACTAGGATTAAAACAATCAAAGAAGGTCAGAATCTACTTACAAAGCTCCCTGATATCCTGCAAGCTTTTGTCCAACACTATGAGAAAGTGTTCACTACGTAGGGAAATTATTTGGTAAGAGACCAAGTGCTTGTTTATTGTTTGGCTATTATTCCTTGTAGTCTTTCATCCAACCAACAGTCTTTTTTGACTATATTCTTATCATCTCTGATATTAAATAAGTTGTTTATTTTATGGAAGATGATAAGGCCTCTGGGTGAGATGGCTTCCCTTGCAAGTTATATAAGGCTCTTTGAGAAAACATCGACCTAGACCTCCATAAAGTGTATTTGGAATCCTTTCACTCCCACTCCTTAGGGGATATTGTCAATAAGGGAAAAATTAAGTTCATACCTAGGGCAGGAGAACCAAGGGATATTTGCAACTGGAGGCCAATCACTCTACTTATTCTCTCTTACAAGATCATAGCCAAATCTCTTGCTTTAAATATTTTCCACATCCTACCTTTGATTGTTCGAATAGAGAAAAAAGGATTCATCAAGTCCATTTTTATTCTTGACAACATTATTATTGTCTAGGAAGGCATGGAATGGCCCTGGAGGTGAAACCAGAAAACCCTCTCCCTCAAAACAAATTTTGCTAAAGCCTGTGACTGGATTGAGTGGCCTTTTATTTTGGCTATGCTTCAAGCACTCGATTTTGGCCCCAGATTCATACAATCAGTTCAGATGTTGTTTGGAGATGCCTATTCTTGCATCATTGTTAATAGTCGACAATCTGAATCCTTTGGTCTTTTTAGATCCATTTTCCAAGGTTTCCCTTTAGCTCCTTCCTTGTATGTTCTTGTAGATGAAGGGTTTGGTTATTTTCTTGCAAAGGTCACTTCCATTGGTATTGTTAGAGGAATTTCCCTACCTAAGTCGCCTACTTATCTTGTTAATGGTTATTTCATTAATGATTCTCTCCTCACTCTCATTGAGGATGAATCTAATGTGAAGGCAGATCTTCAATGCCTTGATATTTTTTGTTAAGCTTATGGTTTTTCCATTCAATGGCACAAGACTCAATATTATAGACAATCCATTCTTCTAGCTCCTCCCTTGATGGCCCAATTTGGCTGGAAATGGATTCAACATGGAGAGGTTTTCAGATTTTTGGGCATTCCCTTTTTTTCAAGCTTCACCTATGGAGCTATGGAATGTTGTTTTGGCCAGAATTTAAAATAAGCTTGACTACTGGATTACCAAGCCTTTATCCTTCATTGGTAAGTTCCACATTTGTTCCAAAGTGCTAGCTGCAACTCACGTGTACTATTCTTCTTATTGGGTGCCCTCTAAAGCTTCTTATTTGAAGCTAAAAAATTTGCGATGTGACTTTTCATGGGCCTCTAGATCTGACTCTCGTGGCTTTCACAGACTTGCCTAGGAATATTGTTTCCTTTCCAAAGATTCTAGTGGGCCTCCTATCCACCGAGAAAAAAGGTATTTCTTTATGTTATAAATGGGTGATTAGAGATTTGTTTGGGGATGAAGCTTATAAGGTCCTACTAAGGCATTGCGTCTCTTTAGGCTTTCTGGTTCACAGATTGGCCTAGAAGGGGATTGGTCTTCAAACCCTTCTTTTTATGTGAGACCCAGTTCATATCTAGGGCACTTTTGTTGACAAAATTATCTGGAGAGCCTGGAAAGTTGTTAAAGCTTGGATGAAATGGGTTGGAAATGGGTTTCGGGGTAGTCTCTCTTTTAACCAACACAATATCTAGTGGTCACCTCTTTTTCATCAGTAAGGGCTTTTGCCGTCTAAGATTTAGGGTTTTCATGCTCTACATTTTCACAAATGTGGAATTATTACTCCCAAAGATCTTTCTTCTAGAGCCACCATGAGCCTCCTCTCTTGGGAAGACCTCCAAGTGCAGTTTAGACTTCCTCTCCTAGGTCGGTAGACTTTTTACCATTTGGTCTAAGTCATACCTCCTCAGTTATTGCATAAGCTTGGTATTCTTTCTATCAAGCCCTAGTGGAAAGATTGGAAGTAGTATCCATGGAATCCTCTTAGTAACTACAAACCCAGCATGGGTTATGCTTGGTTCGTACCCCATCTACAGATGGTTGACACTTTGAATCACATATGGCAATTGTCTTCTTCCTAGAAGACTTGGCGGTTCTATTTTCTTATTGTTTGGTCTACAATTACAGAGCCAAACATTGTACATTTTCCCTGGTGTGTTCTCTTTCAAGGCCTGCCTATGGGTGCCAGGCTTAGACACTTGGGAGTCCCTAATCCTAGATGCCTTTTTTTTGGTCTCCCAAAGACTTTCATGCATCTTTCTTGGTTTTATTTCCAAGATCGACATTACTGGAGTTGGTTTCATGATTTCTTTAAGACTTTTCAACCTTTTCCCTTTTCTTGGCATATAGTTTTGTTAAGTGATTCAGCTAGAATGCCTTCCAGATTTACCCAGATTTGGCATGCATTCAGGATGTAGATTATTTTCACTCCTTGGAAGGATAGGAATTTTTTCCTTTACTCACAACTTTTTGGATATAAATGTTTCTGTGTATACTAAATCTTGTATATGTAATAATGTAATGATGAAGATACAAGTGCAAGCTGATAAAGTGGCTCTTGAAATGGCCTACTTGCAGGATTTGTTACACAACTGAGGCAATGCCCCTTATACTGTTGCTAGAGTGTCAGTAGCCTCTCTATTTTCCAATGACGCTCTACCCCGTGGACATCATCATGGTCAGAGATATTATACTCGGTGCTCCAAGACTCCTTGATCTAAGCACCCTTGTCTCTCTTCCAGTGGCTGAGCTAATTGGAAACGTTTCTCAACTTCTCCTCCCTGTCATATTTTGGTCGGTGGATGGTATATTGTTGATACTCCCTCTATTTTTTTTGTTGGCTAGTCTCCGACTAATGTTTCTGATAAATTTCCTTATCTGGCTCTTATTATATCTCCAAGGCGTGAGGAAGGTAAAATGGACGAAAAATAAGAAGATGATGGCTGGTTTTTTCTAGACCCGCTTCTAGGCCCCAATGTGTGGGGAAACCATGATAACAAGGATCCTCCTCCCTCGACTATGAATTCTATTTCTGCCTGAGGGATTTTATTATGTTTTTTATGAATAGTTGATGTGTCCATCTATTTGGTGTGTGGTTCTTGTACGGTGATCTTGTATCCCCCAACCCCTTTTTGTGAATAGTGTACTTTATATTTTTTAATTTATGGAAAAGGCCTCTATTAATCCAAAAAGGGATTAACTAATTCCTCTTACATATAATTTTTGCAAGCTTACTATCCAAGACACACACATGAATCAAGGACGATAGTGTGGGTATGAGACATTTGATGACATATAAATGATTGAATGTTTGAAGATGTTAAGTTGATCACCGAAATGCAGAAAGATAATGCAAGATTAAATCAGTTAATGGGTTGTATTGTCATTGATGTCAACTTGATATAATTTGATTAGTTATATACAAAATGTCAAAGACTTCAGAGAATCAGAGAGATAAGAATTATGCTTTCAGTAATGTATAAAATACTAGAATTCACTAAGTGACTACAAACACCGATAGTTATTGGATCCTGACAGACAGAGAAACCTGAGAGCAAAGTCACAGTGAGGCCCGAGCAAGAAAACTGACAAGCATTACCAATGAGAAGAATCACAAGCATTACTGACAGCCATAATTACAGTGTTACCCAATAGACAAACAACCCTGACGGGCAGACGACCCCAACCGAGAGACAACACCGACAGAGAATCCCGAGGATAACTGAAGTGTTGACCGAAGCTATCAAAGAGTTAAAACACCGAAAGGAACTGAAGTTCAGAAATGACAAAATACTTAGCTGGTAGACCTAAATATAGACTTAACTGGTCATTAACATTTGTTTCATCAATAATTTAAAGCCAGAGATAAGTAAAAGATTTAAATTTGTTTTATCTCGTGTTCAAGGAGAAATCTACGGGATAAAACTGGAGTTAAGCTTTAAAGCAATATTGACTAAGATTGTGAATCACACCAAGAATAAGAAAATCAAGAAGTGATAAATAGTGATATCATGTCTATAAAGAGACAATCTAATTCATTATGAATTAGGGGAGTGAAGAGAGAAAGAGGATGTTGAAGAGAAACTAATGAAAAACAACTTCATATAGTCCTGATCAATCAAGCTAAGGAAAGAGCTAAGGATTTCTGCGGACACCGAGCAATAGAGAAGCACAGAATTACAGAGCAGAAATAAGTGGAGCAAAGGTATTGAAAAGATATATTGATCAAAAAAATATTATGAGCTTACAATAGATCTAAAAATCTACAATTTTAAGTTGTATGTGTGAATAGATCATTTACTGTTTCAGTTTAACCATTGATTTAGAAATTTTATTAACCCAGCAGGACTTAACAATCCTTTCTATATTAAGATACACCCTAAGGAGTATCAAAAAGTTTGATCATGAAGATAGCATGAGATGCCAGATACCATTTGAAAAACTACACTGTGTTTGATCATAGAAGGTAGCATAGAGATGCTTGATATCAAGTGACAAACTATTCTATTTAAATCCTCTAACAAGGTCACACCCAACAGTGTGTTTGTAACCTTTAACAGGGTTGGATCTTCACCGAGCTCACTTGAGAAGAGTGAAAATTTTAGGTTACCGGTCCCAAGTGGGTTTTCCCTTAACAGTATTTCCACATTAAAAATCCATGTGTCAATGTGTTTATGAGTCATTACTTTAGTTTTTTTCATTGCACATAACTAATTTGGATTGATCGGTATACACTAAGCAATTTATTATTTCTAGGTAAATGAAAGACTACTAATCGGTAAACATTAAGAATAAGGTTTAATAGTGAACTCCGATCAGTAGTTATTTGTTAAAATTATTTGAAGGCATTCATCTTGTAGGACTAAAGATAACTAGAGGCATAATATTGTGGTACTAAGTTTTGGGTTGATTTATTGGAATTTTTTTGAGGCCACTGATTCACCCCCCCTCTGAGTTATTCTAACAATTGGTATGAGAGCTTGTGTTCTTAGAAAGGGAGTTTAACTTCTCAAGCAAAAGATCACAAGATGAACAAACGAGATGTGCCCAAGTTGAATAAAGACAACTTTACATCATGGAAAAGTAGAATAAGACTCCACCTATTAGGTATTGGTAATGATGTTACGCAACACCTTGATAATGAATATGTGTTGCCTACATGACCTCACACACTTGAGAAATTGAGAGAAAAACATGAGCATAATTGCATGATGATAGAAATTGCTTCCTCACTCTCTGATGTTGAGTTTGAAGATGTCAAAGCCTACACCTCTGCAAAGAAAATGTGAGATAAATTGAAGCTAGTACATGGAGGAGCTGATAATGTACTAAGAGCCAAGGCACAAATCCTAAGTGAGAGGTTTGATGACCTAAGGATGAAATAAGGATAAAATATCACTCAGTATAGCTGTAGAATCAAAGAGGTAGTCAATGCTATCTAAGGAGTTGGAGGTGTAATTGAAGAAGAGATAGAGGTAAGTAAAATCCTACAAACCTTATTGCTTGTATATGCTATTAGAGTATCTTCTATATACAAGAAATGAGAGTAGTTTCTGTTATACACTGAATTTGCACCTCTAATCTCAAGATCTCTTGGTCTTGATAATCTAGTATAACATGGGAATCATCTCAAGGTTGTGGGACCTTATGCTAATAGAGATGAGACCTCCAGGTTCTAGGCTGGTTCCTCTTGGATAATCACCTTAATTTGCTTCTTAGATAGGAAAGTAAATCTTTTGAGGGAAAGGGATAGAAGGATTGCCTGAAAGGGAAATGACTGAAAGCAAACTACCTACTAGGTGATGCACTGAAATTAGGGCTTGGATCTCAGTATAGAGGAATGAAACCAATGAAAGAACCAGGTCAAATAAATCACAACTCACTAGATAGGCTTGCATAAGTATTTCATAGGAAGGCCTGCACAAAAGACTCGACCTATGACCTGCAAACAAACATCCTTTTCTACAACCAGGTGTAGAAATGAGACAAGGCTACTAGGGGCTAAAGTATACCCACAAAACATCTAAATCCGATCAGACACAGTAACACATAGATTTGCAGAAAATGAGAGGGACTAGGAACCCCAATGTCCATTAATCACATTCATAAATTTGATCCAATAAGAGATAATACAAACCAGGGAGCATAGGGATATGAAGGATTATCACAAAGTACTTC
>MU226578.1:150725-165554 GCA_018584345.1 Thuja plicata | reverse complement strand
TTCATAAATTTGATCCAATAAGAGATAATACAAACCAGGGAGCATAGGGATATGAAGGATTATCACAAAGTACTTCCAGCAGCTTGCATGATCAATGAGAAGATTACAGAATGTAAAAGCCAGAGGGCAGAAAGAATGCCTCAGATAAATCTAAGAGAGAACAAATTCTCTTTACAAAATGCCAAAATCTGAGCACTAAGGCTCTCAAAAACTTTAAATACTCCCATGCACGCAGGCAGGAGTCTCAGAACCTAACTAGGGTTACAGATTTACAATAGAATAATTGACCCTAGGACAAAAATCTAATCTGGCCATAAATGTGCACCAAGGTAAATCAATCAGATTATATTTCTAACTTGCGCCCATCCCTGTACTGGATCATGCCCGTAGACACGCAACTCAGGTCCATCAGTTATATTCAGCAACTAAGTCTCTGTCATGAATGCTCACCAACTGATCATGACCTCCCAGGATGAGAAGTAACCCTTGACGGCTGCCACTCAAATTCTCATCAATGAGCCATCGATCATGACCATGTCCTTTTTCCAACTGCACCCGAGAGAAATAACTTCATGATTGGGCTCTGCATCTTTTTCCACGCTCTGAAACTTCTGTTTCTCCACTGACGTCGAAAAAATCTGTTCCAGGGATCAACAGACTCTCTGTGCATGGCCCTCTGCAATTAGACCCTCTTGATCAGCCCTGGAACACGAGCACAGAGGAACCATGGCTGCCGAGCATTCACAGCGTCAAATCTGCCGCCATTTTTTCAAATTCAAAGTCCTGCGACCTAGCGACCAACGGCTAGTCTCCTTGTCGCAAGCACTTTTTCTTAACCTGGGTTTAATCTCCAGACTAGGCGACAATGGTCTTTCTTTACCTCGGCTGACCCAAACTCAGATCCAGCGACAAGGCGACCATGTGAAATCAAAGTCGCAAGGCTTTTTACTTAACTCACCTTCCATCTAGCGACCCAGCGCCTAACTGCTACCTCAGACCGTCACGGCTTGTCGCCTGATCGCCAGATGCTATCCCTCCGTCTTGAGACCACGCAACAAAGCTTAGTCGCCAAGTTGGGGGATACTATGTCTGAGCCCTTTTGACCTTTCTAGCGACATCCCGACTACCCTAAGGCGCTGAGTCAGGAGTACTTTTCACATAGGGCACTTTCATCACCAGACTTGGCGACCACCGTTGGATCATCTGATCTTTGCATTGGACGGCTGGCATTTAATCATTTGAAAACTGAGCATACCCTTAAATTATCTAGCGATCCCGCGACTGCGGGTAAAGATACCGAGTCTCGAAGTCGCGTAACCCATTTCCTTCATCTGGCGATTACCCGACCAACATCAGCATCCATCCACCATATGACACATGTCACACAGCCATTGGTTAATCCATTGCACACTGGGGAAGCTGAGTCATCGTGCTGTTCTAGCGACAAGGTGACTGAGTAAATTTACTATCATCAAACAGCTAGTCGTGGGGTCGGGAGTGTTATCTCTTAACTGCCAATTTATCACGAGACCACGCGACTGAAAAGAAGCTTAACTGTTTGTCACGGCTGGATCAAGAGATCATGCGACATGAAGTAGATCACGAAGTTGGAAGACCTTTCTTTGACTGTTGAATTCTTCTCGCAATCACCCGACTGAAGGCGGGCCCCATTCTTTATGTGACTTGTAACATAGATCTGGTGACCTCATGACCAAAGGAAAATGCTAAGTCAGAGGATGCAGAGGGAATATTCCAAAGTATTACAAGAATACGCGACAAAGGAGAAGCGTAGAGTCGGGAGAAAGGAAAGAATATTCGCCCAGGCTAAAGCGATCAAGCGACTGAGAAATAAAGCACATGCTCTTAGTAACTTAGAAAAAGTAACTGCGAAATATAAGAGCCATGGCCTAGGGTTTATTACCTCGCTTAAACATGAAGACTTAGGGCTCTTAGGGTTTTGGTGAGGACATGAAGCCTGGAAAACAAGACAGAGGAAGCAAGACAGGGCAAACCAGGTCAATTGCACAGAATGGGAAAATTCGGGCAACAGTTGCAAACAATAATGTTACTCTAGATAGTCTGATTGGTAGACTTAATTCATTTGAGATGAATAACTTTGATAATAGTGTCTTACCATCTATAGAGTCTGCATTCAAATCTTCTTTGAAAATAAGTAAGTCAAGTCATAAACACACTATTAGAAATGATAGTGAAAGTGATAATGAGGCTCAAGGACTTGATAAGATTGAAGCACTAATGGTGAGAAGATTGCAGAGAGGCAAAGGTAGATACAAAGGTAAATTACCACTTGTATGTTTTAATTGTAAAGAGCTTAGACACTTTGCTGCAAGATGTCCTAATAGAAGAAAATATGACAGAACCAATGATAGAGCATATGAAAATAATTTTGACTGAGGTGATAACAAAGATTACCAAAGAAACTGAAAATCTAACAGAAGAGATATCTGAGACTAAAAGGACAAAGGAAAGAAATCTTGTAACCTAGCTGAGAATAGAGCTGATGATATTGACACTGAATCTGAAGAAGACATTGAGATGGTATTTGTAGCCATGAAGGATGATTCAGATGATGAAGAAGAAAGCTATGTAGAGACTACACTCATATCTAAGGTTAGTAAGAATGATGTCTAGATTATAGATAGTGGCTGAGCTCACCACATGATTGGTGATAAACAAAAGTTTGAAACTCTTGAATACTATAATGGTGGATCAGTAAGAATGGGTAATGACACACCTTGTCTAGTTGAAGGTAAAGGAACCATAATGTTGAATAACATGATCAAATGTGAAAATTCTTACTGGGTAAAAGGATTGAATATGATTTGTCAAGTGTTTCACAGCTGAATAATACAGGTCACCGAGTAGCATTTGAAAATAAGAAGGCAAAGATCTTCAATGAATCAGGAAGGTTGATCAAAACTGGTGAACATAGAAAAGGTAACCTTTTCTATCTTGATGACATTAACACCACTTGTTTAATGGCTAGAAACAAAGACATATGGTTGTGGCATAAAATATTATCTCATGTGAATTTTTACAACATGATAAAGATAAGCAATAAAAGAAGAGTAAGATGCTTACCGAGCATGTCAAAGACTGAGCATATCATGAGCAAGAATTGTCAAAAAGGTAAGATGACAAAGTCTAGTTTCAAGAGTAAAGGACATACATCTAATGCAATTCTAGAATTAGTCCATACTGATCTATGTGGACCCATGAGGACAAAGAGTTACTATGGAGATAGGTATTTCATTCTCTTTGTAGATGATTATTCTAGAATGATGACAGTTATGTTCTTAAAAGATAAATTAGAATGATTCAACATGTTTAAATGGTATAAGGCTATGGTATAAAAATAAAGTGGTAAGGACTTAAAATGCTTAAGGTCATATAGAGGAGGGGAATTTATCTCAGATGAATTCACTAACTATTGCAATGAGCATGGAATTAAAAGACAGGTTTCTGCACTGAGAACACCACAGCAAAATGGGATTGCTGAAAAGAGAAATAGATCAATTGTTTATTGTGCAAGAAAATTGATGATTGAGAAAATCATCACTCAAACTCTATGGAGAGAAGCTATCAATAATGATGTCTAAACATTGAATAGAATACAATTGAATAAGGACACAAATAAGGCACCCTATGAGCTTTGGTATGGTTACACACCCAAAGTAAGTTACTTTAGAATCTTTGGTAGTCAATGTTATATTTTGAAAGATGAAAGAAATGGAAATCTTGACTTCAAAAGTGAAGAAGGTATCTTCCTAGGGTATTCCACCAAATTAAAGGCTTATAAATGTCTTAAAAAGTCCTCTAACAAGATCATTGAAAATGCAAATGTAGGAATAGGTAAATTTGCAAAGAAGAATGATAAGGAAGGAAGAAAAGAACCAGAAGACTACAACAAGTTTTTTTACACTAAAGAACCTGACACTCTACCCAAGAAATAGTGTATTGCTCCTAAGAAATAGAACATTGCATCGAGCATCAGGATGAAACTATCAAAAATCAGGAAAATACTCAAGATGATGTACTGAGTGATGGAGATTAGAATGAAGGACAAGATGATAATCAAAATTATAGACAATGAGCTGAACTGAAACTTTCCAAGTATATCAAAAGACATCATCCATAGAATCAGATCATAGGGGAAAAGAAGGTTGGAATGAGAACAAGAAGTAAGTCACTAAACACTAGATGTTTACTTTGTGATTTTGAGGCTAAATCTGTTCATACTGCACTTGAGAATGAAGAATGGGTTAGTGTTATGAATGAAGAAATAGAACAGATTGAGAAGAATAGTACATGGACACTAGTACCAAGACTAGATGACAAGAATGTCATCGGTACCAAATTGATACTCATAAACAAGCTGATTGAGAATGGAGAAGTCACAAGAAACAAAGCAAGATTAGTATGCAATGGGTATGCACAAGAAGAAGGTATTGATTATGGTGAAACCTTTGCACCCATTTCTAGACTAGAAGGAGTTAGAATCTTACTTTCTTATGCTACATTCAAAGGATTCAAGTTATACCAGATGGATGTCAAATCTGCATTCCTAAATGGAATACTGGAAGAAGAGGTATACATTGAACAACCAGAAGGGTTTGTTGATCCAGACAAGAGAAACATGGTATGTAGACTACATAAATACTTGTATGGATTGAAACAAGCACCTAGATCTTTGTATGAAAGAATTCAATCCTATCTCATAAGAATTTAATTTGTAAGAACAAGTGAAAATAGCAATCTATACTTAAAAGAAGATACCGATGGTAATATTCTGATTGCTAAAATATTTGTTAATGATATCATTTTTGGTGGAAATGAAATGTTAGGAAAATCCTTTGCTAATGAAATGAGAAAAGATTTTGAAATGTCTATGTTTGGGGAGATCAATTCTTTCTTGTTCTACAGATTCTTCAACAAGGAACAGGCATATATATCACTCAGTCCAAATACATCAAGGAATTGCTAAATATATTCAAGATGGAAGATTCCAAACCAGTTGGAACACCTATGGCTACCGGATGTAAGCTGACAAAGGAAGATAAGTCAAATGAGGTAAATCAAACCTTGTATAGATCAATGATTAGAAAACTAATGTATGTTGTTCATACTAGACTAGATATTGCACATGTAGTTAGAATAGTTGCAAGATTATCTGCTAATCCCAAAGAATCACATATGACTGTTGTCAAGAGAATTCTAAGATATCTAAAGAACACTGAGGACTATGGCTTATGGTATAAAAGAGATGGAAAATTTGAGCTACAAGTATATACAGATTTTGATTGGGCTGGAAACATTGATGACCGAAAAAGAAAAACTGGAGGAGCATTCTTTATGGGTGACAAACTTGTCACATGGAGCAGCAAGAAGCAATGATGCATCTCTCAATCTACTACAGAAGAAGAATAGGTGGCTTCTGCTACAAATTGCTCAAATATTGCATGGATAAAAAAGTTACTGGAAGGTATGAATATGAAGATTCTTGAACCAGTGATTATCTATTGTGATAATACCAGTGTAATAAACATTTCAAAGAATCCAATCATGGATGCTAAGACTAAGCATATAGTAATCAAGTATCATTACTTAAGAGAACAAGTGCAAGAAAATTAAGTGATACTGGAATGTTCAATCAAAGCAACAAATAGCTGAAATATTTACAAATCCATTACCAAAAGATACATTTGAGTACCTAAGATAGAGACTAGGGGTCTAACCCTTGTCTATCGGTCAGTAAGTTGACTAGGAGGTTGCATCATCCTATACTCAAATCAGAAAATCATTCATGTTGAGGCAAACACAGAGATGGACTCTAAATGATACATATGTACACAACAAGGTACAAATCTACACTAAACAGCAGAGTCACTGTATTGCTGATAGATACGGAAATTCAAGAAGTATATTATAAAAGGGGATGGAAGATGATATTGAAGAATTGTTTGGCATTTTTTTTCAAAGGGAGAGATTATCTCATTATCAGGAAGAGAGATTCAAAGGGAGATATTATCTCAATATCTGGGAGAGATTATATCATTATCCAAAGGAAAGAGATTACATATGAAATATCTATCAAAGGGAGAGAAGTAACAAAAGGGAAAGAATACATAAGTTAAGGGAGAGAAGTATCATAAGGAAGAGAATACTCACAAAGAGAGAGATGAATTATTGCTGTCAAAAGAAAAAGAGATTATCAAGGAGAGGAACAGTCAAGGCACAACACATATCAAAAACAAAATCAGAAGCTACTACATCTATCTAGTAAAGGGATTAAAGATTGAAGAACACACTCTGCAAAAAACAAATATAAGTTATATGAGATTATCAAGAGCCAGACATTTGTATTAGTTATAGAGGGAGAGATTGATAAAATTCAACTGTTATATTTCATATTGTATTAGTAATAATATTGTGTGATAATGTAGTGTGTTTCTATCAATGCCAAAGGGAGAGATTTATGACATATAACTGATTGAATGATTGAAGATGTTAAGTTGATCATCGAAATGCAGAAAGATAATGCAAGATATTAAATCAGTTAATAGATTGTATTGTCATTAATGTCAACTTGATATAATCTGATCGGTTATATACAAAATTTCAAAGACTTCAGAGAATCAGAGAGGTAAGGATTATGCTTTCAGTAATGCATAAAAGACCAGCATTCACTAAGTGACTACAAACACTAACAATTAGTGGAACCCGATGGAAAAATAAACCCAAGAGCAAAGTCACAGTGATTCTCGAGAAAAAAAATCGACAAGCATTACAGACGAGAAGAATCACAAGAATTTATCGACGGCCACAATTATAGTGTTACTCGACGGACAAACAATCTTGACGGATAGACAACACTGATAAGGAAGCTCAAGGAGAATTTAAATGTTGACCGAAGCTATCAAAGAGTTAAAACACCAAAAGGAACTGAAGTTCAGAAATGACAAAATACTTAGCTGGTAGAAATAAAGAAAGACTTAACTAGTTGTTAACATTGCTTTCATCGACAAGTTAAAGCCATAGATAAGTAAAAGATTTAAATTTGTTTTATTCAGTTGTCAAGGAGAAATCTAAGGGATAAAACTGGAGTTAAGCTTTAAAGAAAGATTGTCTAAGATTGTGGATCACGCCAAGAACAAGAAAATCAAGAAATGAGAAATGGTGATATCATGTCTATAAAGAGACAATTTAATTCATTATGAATTAGGGGAGTGAATAGAGAAAGAGGATGTTGAAGAGAAACTGATGAAAAACAACTTCATAAAGTCCTAATCAATCAAGCTGAGGAAAGAGCTAAAGATTTTTGCAGACATTGAGAAATAGAGAAGCACAACACCATCGAGAAGAAAGAAGTGGAGAAAAGGTATTGAAAAGAAATATTGGTCATAAAGGTATTATGAGCTTACAATAGATCTAAAAATCTACAAATCTAAGTTGTATGTGTGAACAAATCATTTACTGTTTCAGTTTAACCATTGATTCATAAATTCTCTTAACCGAGCAGGACTTAACAATCCTTTCTATATTGAGATACATCCCAAGGAGTATCAAAAATTTTGATCATGAAGATTGCATGAGATGCCAGATACCATTTGAAAAACTACACTGGGTTTGGTCATAGAAGGTACCATAAAGATGCTCGATATCAAGTGACAAACTATTCTATTTAAATCCTCTAACAAGGTCACACCTAACCGTGTGTTTGTAACCTTTAATAGGGTTAGCTCTTCATCGAGCTCACTTCAGAAGAGTGAAAATTTTGGGTTACCAGTCCCAAGTGGTTTTTCTCTTAGCAGGATTTCCATGTTAAAAATCCATGTGTCAATTTTTTTATGAGTCATTACTTTAGTGTTTTTTATTACACATAACTAATCTAGATTGATCAGTATACACTAAGAAATTTATTTTTTTTAGGTAAATGAAAGATTGCTAATCGATAAACATTAAGAATAAGCTTTAACAGTGAACTCCGAGCAGTAGTTATTTATTAAAATTATTTGAAGGAATTCATCTTGTAGGACTAAAGATAACTAGAGGCTTAACATTGTGGTACTAAGTTTTTGGGTTGATTTATTGGAATATTTTTGAGGCCACTGATTCACCCCCCCCTCTTAGTTTTTCTAACAACATTAGCACTAATATATGATGCTAGTGCAGTGCGGGTACGAGACATATCGACATAGTACAAAGAATGAGACAAAAAGTGGGAAAAATAATTAAAGTAACAAAAAGAAAACTAATAAATTAAATAGAGAATAGTAACTATGAGTAACACTATGAAAGCAATAGAAAACAAGATATTTTTACAACAAAGGAAATTTGATGAACCAATAAAGTATTCCACATCTCCTTCCAACAAACGTGTACATAGGAAAATAAGGAAAGATGTTGGGTGGTTGTTTGGAGACTTACCTCAGTTAAGTCCATGCTTTGGTGTTTCCACCTCCACAGTAGCTGAATATACAACATAATAATGATAGATAATTACAAAGATGAATAGAAAGATGATAAAATTAATATTATATCAATAATATGATTAAGAAGATAAATGAATATGATAAATTACTAGGCCTTTATTCTTCAAATTCTACCAACTTGTCATAATTATTCATCATTTCTTTAATTTTTAACAATGGTGGAAGGTTAGGATAAAAGCCAAGAAAACTTTTATCAAACTCAATTAATTTTCCTCCTACAACCATCAAATTATTCTAGTTTTTCTTCATTTCATGTACTTCTGATTTAAAAGAAAATTTCTTAATAATATCTTTATCATCTATAACTCCATGTGGAGGAATATACTTTTTTCTCAACATTTTAAGCATATTATCCTTGATGAAACCCTTAGGGTCACAGAACCTTATTGGGCTAGTTTCCATCTCGATTCGTCTAAGGAAAATATTCAAGGCTTCTAACACCTTTCCAAAAGTAAATTCATCTATGTGAATTTTCATTTGCAAGAGAGTTCCCCTCCTCTTTCCTTGAAAATATTCCTTCTCAACTTGAAGGACTTTCTAGAAATCCTCTATTGTAGCAATTCAGTTTGGAACAAACAGTGGTAAAAAATATGGAGGCTATACACATCCATAAACTCTAATTAGTGTGATCTTATCAAAATAATAGAAGTCCCCTCAATTATTACTATATGGATCCCTTAATATTTGTTTTGGAATGAGAATCTTAGATATCTACAGGGATAACATGGGGCAATTTCCCTTCCAAGAAACTCCAAAAGAGGATAGACTATCCACATCTCAAAATACAAAAAAATTAGGGAGGGATGCTTCATATCCCAAGCCCTAGTCAAATACTAGATTGGAAACTTTCTTCCATTATCATCGAACTAATAAATCCTCAAATTATCATCAACCTTATCAACATTGTAGTAGAAAATCAAATACAGTAGAAAAGAATAATGTTTGAAATTATTATTACCAGAGATTCTTTGAATAACCATTAGCTCTTCATGTATGGTATTCACCAAATATCCGACATAATTTTAATCAATATTCTCACTTCTAGATTCTGTATAGCCATTTCCATACACATGAACTCATTTGGCACTTTATCATCAACATTCTTTCCCAAAACATGGCATAAACCATGCACAATCTATATAAAGTAGAATTAAAAAATTTTAAGGTCAAATGGCTCTTAAACATAGTTAGGGATAGGAATGGGATTCTTATCCACCCCTCTTCACCTATGCCTCAATATATCTATTCTTCTCAAGGCATCCTTGTGAACCTTATATATTTTATTTTCTCTTTCAAAATCAATGTCAAGGTAGGTATCACCAGTAACCCTAAAATCCTGAGCAATGCTCTATCTATTAATTTATACAATAACTTTATTTCTTGTCCCTCTTATCACTCTTATTTCTAGACAATATCCACTTTCTAATTCCCTAAGGAATTTCACATCCATAAACACAGCCATGACAATTATATTAGCTAAATTTAAATCCCATGGGTTACACATAGGTGGACGCCTAACCCTTCTCTAGTAAAAATATTGAAACAAAGCACACCCTAAGGAAGATATATTATGGTTTTGGCATTAATGGAAAAAATCATCTCTCTTAGTTTCACTAGATTCCTATGAATTAGAAGACCCTGACAATAATTCTAAGAAATTGTGACAATAGGGCATGTCTTGCCCCTTTTTAGTAGACCCTAATGCAAAAGGTCCTTTCTCACTCATTTTTTCTTCAAGAAAAAAATAAAGACAACAAGACAAAGAAACTGACCTCTTGAAACACAAATTATCATTTCCAAGCACAAAATTATTCTTCAAATTGCCCATAGGACAAGGAAAGGAAAAATTTCTAGATTTTATGCCCTTCTATAACTCTTCGGCTTCAAATTGTTCCTACAACAGACTCATGTCCTTATAGATCGACATTTAGGAACTATGATTTCAATTTTGATTATTTAACATTCGTATCCCCTATTTATTTCAGAAATATTGTAGTAAACATAGCCATCTTTTCAAAATTAAATTTCCATGAGTCGATCAACAACTCGACTAACCATGCACCTTTATCTTATTTTGAATCTAGGCTATCGATCCTCTCCAAGTTAGCAAGCGTGGTGTGGTAAAATGTTTTTGACTCATACATATCAGAAAAGACATCCAACTAAGCTCCACATGTCATAAAATTATTAGTTGAACCGCATGTTAATTCTGCAGTTCCATTCTTCATCGTAAAACCAAGCCGAAATTCTTTTCTCTCCTGACATTCCTAGACACATGTCACTTAGTAATAACTTTTTAATTAGTCTAAATATTTTATCTTAACTAATACGATGCAACAAAAACCATTTCATATTACCCCTGAAGGTTAACTACGGGTTCGTAACCATTTTCTTTAAATGCAACTTTGACTTGCGAAGATGCGAGAGAAACGTGCAGGGAAATGCATATAAATCACGTGACTTTGGACGATTTAATTATGTGTCCTCTTTAATCTACAAAATAAGTGATTTCATGATATCTATTATTTCTTTCCTTTTCATTCTATCATCTCAAGAGATACATGTCATAAATACACAGATCTGGAAGAACCTCCGACTTAGTCATCAACTCCTACGATCATGCAAATGCATAACACTTGTTATTTTCATTTGTCACCAAGATACATGTCATTCCTTCAAAACATAGAAAGAAAAAACTAGGATCCACACAACAGGTCGCGAAGCTGTGAACATCCATGGTATTAACATTTCTTGTCTAATCATAGCTTGGCAAGGTAAACTAGTGGTCAATGATAACCGCTGTGAGGCAACAAAAATATTTTTTTATCAATTAATATGTTAACCTCGTTCCTTGAAAGAAGACACATGGCATCAAATTGCATCTTCACAACTTAACCTATGCTGACCTAACCTTCCCTTGCAAAGATGCATGAGCTATCAATCTCTCTATGTTGGCCATTTGTGACACCATCTCGCCACTCCATAGAAAAATTACTCTTCTTGATAGCAAGTTACGAAGGTGCCGAAACCATTTGATATCACAATTAAAAAATATTTCCCACTTCGCAACCATCAATGGTTAAATATTTAAATCATTACGGATCAGTGATAATGCATTTTCTAACTATGAAGAAACCGTTCTCCACTTCTCAACCTTTAGTGGTTAGTGGCCATAACCGTTGTAAATCAGCGACAAATATGTTTATTAACTATTAATAGTTATCTGTGACCTCATAACCTTTAAGATTACCTTGTGAAAACTATTGTGAACCTACTTTAGTTGGGGATATATGCCCCTTGTGCACATAGAAAGAATTCAAATCTTTGGGATATGTAGACCCTGGACTGGGGTAATGGCCAACTAAAATGTACAAGATATAAAGGGAGTCTGAAAAATATACTAAGCGTACCCCTTGGTAATAAATACCTCTTAGTTTTCTGTTTAGACATTTCCCTAAACTGGAAACACCACCTAAAAAAACAAATACACCCTAAATATATACGTATTTTTTAAGTACTGTGTATGGATATTTGGATTTTATGAGAAAGTGTTTCAGAAATTGTCCACGCACTGGCAATTCCTAAAATTCACCATTCATATTTTATAAAAAGTATGAATCCTTACCATGAGTATCAAAAAAGAAAAATGTGCCAAGCCACAGGGACTTGAATTTATCATGTTTTCCTTTATTCTATGTTTTAGCATTCCACATCAACGCCATATCATTGATTGCAAATTTTATTTCTCTAGTTCTTTTGTTAAATAAGTATTTGTCTTTCTGCTGGAACCTTGCACTTTTATTTTTTGCTTCATTTATGATTTCATCCTATTCAACTATTTGTATCATCCTTTTATCCTACTTTAGGTTTCCAACAATAATGCTACTTCAGGAAATGCTCCTTCAGATGTCACTGAGGTCTCCGTGGGAGATCTTATTCTTCCTTAATCTCAAACATATTGGATTTTTCCACAACTCCTATGTCCGTAAATCTTCATTCCTCCTAGTATTCTTTAGAAAAAGTGTTTGATCCCATGCTAGAGGTTCCATATAGGGATCACAAAAGATTTCACTCATTAATCAGGAGAGTTCAAAATCCAAGCCAAGAGATTTTTTGGCTACATCTTCAATGTTTGTGCATTTTATTGAGACAAATGGACCTTATCACAAATGAGAAAATTTAAGATGAATTTTTTGGTTAATACCATGGACTGCATCACAATTTGTATGGATAGATGTTAAGAGGAAAAAAATCCTCCTTCCAAAAAATCTATGCACCAAATTACGCTACGATATTTGAAGAAAAATGCCTAGAGCTTGGGTACTTAGCTCAAATATGGGTAATCTATAATATTTGCACTCCTTTTTGTCCTTTGGAGTGGTATTATTTAGGATGTAAAGGGAAGAGCTATGCCCTTCCTTTTGTTGGTATTCTATACCAATAATGTCCTATAGTAGGTATCAGGAATTTTATATGGTGGAAGTCATATGTAATCTATACTTTTGGGTTTTTTTAAAGAATTTATCAACCCCTACTATGTAAAACCTTATATTTAAAATATAATGTAATGGGTTCAGCCCTTCTAAATACATTTTTCTATAAAAAAATTATAAATATGTTAAAATAATTTATTTAAATATGTTCTCTTTTAAAGAAATTTACTATAATACACAATCATTCACTTAGTAGGTAATAGTGTAAAATGTTCCAACTATAATACCTTTTTAAAAAAATACAAATTTTTGAACCCACACAAGGAAAGTAAAGTCCAAAATTTAAAGTTGTTGTGTTAAGCATACATAAGAAATTTAAAGGTAAAAATAATAGCTAAAAATAACAGTTTAACTATATTCATTTCTTACTCTGAACCAATCGAAAGATATTTAAATATGTATATGTGAGAGATATATCTTGATACTTAGTCGTTTCTAAATTGAATTTAACATATCTTTATTTATTATTTTAATAAATTGTTCATCTTCAATGTATAACTATCAATAATACTAATGTTAAATGTGCTATTTTATTATCACAATATTAATATAATCTAAAATTATACTAATTGACTCTTTTATGTAGTTCATAAATTATTTCTATGTTAGTAAATGTGCATTATACATAAAGAATAATTCGTAATCATGACTATCATAATACGAATTGCATGATAACTAACGACACCAGCAAATCGATCTTCAATGCTTCATACATTGTTGACCTAACCAACGCTATGCTCTCCAGAGCTCTCGTTTTCAATCATCCGTTATCATTAATGGCTGCTCT
The DNA here is from genome assembly GCA_018584345.1 of Thuja plicata. Taxonomy (NCBI): domain Eukaryota; kingdom Viridiplantae; phylum Streptophyta; class Pinopsida; order Cupressales; family Cupressaceae; genus Thuja; species Thuja plicata. Next base: position 151,761 of record MU226578.1, on the reverse strand, counting down.
TACTTCTTTTTCTACATCTACATGCAGTTGCTTTCCCGCCGCTGCAATGTGTTTTATGAGACTGGGGAAAAAGATGATCATTCCTGCAAAGGCGTTGAAGTAAATTTTGAACACCAAATTGTGACACATACATAATCTATTTCAAATATCAAAATTAATCTATCTACCATTTTACAATATATCATAGTTGTGAATATTCTTATTGGTGTGATGTAAGCTACAGATTTTCTTCTTCTTCTTTTTTTAGTTCTATTTTTATAAAAAAATTGATATTTGTTGTCATATAACTTTTGAACTTTATGCATCATTTTATTTGATAAATAACATTAATTTTATTGTGTTATTGACAATAATTTAAACACATAGTTTACGAATTTGAAATTTTTGTGCTTTCTGTAGAGAATTGGTGCTCAAACTCACAAGTCCATGCATAGTTCTCATCGTCAGTTTTGACATGCATCCCGAGTCAATCTCTAGTTCCCACCGCAGAAATTATACATATCTCCATGCACTGCTTGTCTACACAATTAGTACCATGCGTAATTTATGGCTTTTAATTATAGTTTACATCATTATTAACTGATAGTTGTAAAATTGCCCAAATAATTCATGTAATAGAATTGCATTTACTATTAGTTAACTACTACTTTCTACTTTGTAAGTTTAGAGGCTGAAAATTACTTAAAAGGATCTTGGTTTAGTAATGTGTGTGTGACAATAAAAGATACAGTGCTTTGCCCCAAAATAGGGGAGTCCATACCAGACCTAAATAATGTACTTGATGGAGAGATTAATAAAGGAATTGTTACATGTTTGTTAAATTGATTTGCATTTTTTTGTAGTTCTTTATTTGTTTTTTTTTCTTCTATGTGTTTGAGAATATACAAATATTATTAGAGAAAATATTTTTGATGCCACATATAATACAAGCATGTGAACATCATCTAATTTCCATTTACATATCATATTTTTCTATAATTAAATAATCATAAGATAATTGACCAATAATATCAAGCATTGTATTTTATTATTAAAG
>MU226578.1:125718-137118 GCA_018584345.1 Thuja plicata | reverse complement strand
TCCATCCTTTGTCAGGGAATATGTATTTGCATGGCCATCATGTACAGCATGCCTATCAAACTACCATGGCCTTCCCAGCAACATATGACAAGCATCCATAGGTATGATATCACATAGTACCTCATCAAAGTACCTTCCAATCTTAAACTTTACTAGGCACTGTTCATTAACCATGACCTTGTGGTCATCTTGCACCCAGGCGATCTGGTATGGATGTGGGTGTTTCTGCCTCTTGAGCTTCAACTTTGTGACAATCTCTTCTGACACCAAATTTTTAGTACTTCCACTATCAATAATCACATCACAACACTTATTCTCACACTTGCACCTAGTGCGAAACAAGCTCCTCCTTTGCTCAGGTTCATTTTCACCACTCAGCAAGACTCTTCTGTTAACTAGGACTTATCCTCCTTCAGCATCTTCAGAATGAGATGATTTTGCATCTTCATCCACATGTGCAACTCTAGCCTAGCCATCATTTCTCCTATTTTCCCTTCCTTGGCATTGAGGACATTCATATGCCCTATGACCTTCTTCTCCATAGTGAAAACATGTTCCACGGAAGCCTCCTCTTCCTGATCCTTGTCCTCATCCTCTTCCTCTTTGATCTCTATTATTTTAATTGAAATTATTTCCCCTCTGACCCTGACTACTACTGGCCTCATCCTTCTTTTTTTGATCTTCATTTTGGCCTCCATAAGATCGTCCACCAGATCTTCCACCGCGACCTCTTCTGCTTTGCCTGCTTTCAAAATTCTTGTTCAACTTTTCCTCTACCTTTAGGGAAAACTGGTAGGCCTCTTCAATACTATTCATTCAGATTAGGTTCAACTCCTCCTGAATGCTTGGCCTCAACCCATTAAGGTAACGGGCAACTTTCTCCTTGTCAGCTTCCGCATGGCCTATTCGGATGAGGATTCGATAGAACTCCTCCATATACTCTTGGACAGATTTTCCTGCTTGCTTCAAACATTGTATTTTCTTCAGTAGATCAAGCTCATAATCAACAGGAATGAACTGTTGCTTCAATTTATCCACCATCCAATCCCATCTTGTGATTTTCTCCTTTCCTCTTCTATTTTGCACCAACTGAATCTCCTGCCACCAGATCTTCGCATGACCCTTCAGTCAGGCCTTCGCAAATTTGACCCTATCAGGATGCTCAATATCTTCATACTCAAAATATTCTTCTATTTCATTGATCCAGTCGATCAACTCTTCTGGGTTAAGATTTCCGGAAAATGTGGGAACCTCAAGCTTAGGTCTTTTCCTGATCTTGGAAATGGCCCGGAAGAGCCTTTCCTCCTCTTGGTTCAAAGTTTCACCTTCCTGATAAAAATCTCCTTCTACGTCAGCTTCATCCTCACTTTCCTCTCTTACGGAAAGATTCATGCCTCTGCAAATCTCTTCCTGCAATGCTTGCACTTGTCTCTGGAGGGCTCTAACCTTAGGCGGTACACCTCTGGCTCTTCTGCCACGCTCTCTTCATGGAGGCATTTTTGCGCTTATCACTGAAACCCTAACCACGGTCCTAGTGCAAACTGCCTCACAGTCGGTGATCTATCTACACACTCAAGAACTTCTCGCTCTGATACCACTTGATGAAGGGAACTCCCCTTAATACCACAAGTACACGACAGAAACAAAGAGAAACAACAAAAATTTGCAAGAAAAAAAAATTGGCTTCTTATTGGCTCCACAAATGTGGAATTACAAACTTCAAAATTACAATATCAAAAGCTATATGGGCATCCCTTACAATAATCTGTAGGACAAAGCCTCAAATAACCACCCAGAAATTCCCTAGAAAACACCACGGGCCTTCCTTAAATAGGCAATTTTCCACTGCCCGAGAAGGTTCCAAAAATATAGCCATTAAGGCCGACTACCCTTAGCATTTAATTTTTTTTCACTTTTATTACAAAAGGGTCGGCTTTAAATATTTACAAAACATGAGATTAGGTAGCCCAACTTCCAGAAGTCATAACTTTTGAACCATAGCTCCAATTGGCTATTATAACCACTTTCTGGAAAGGGGAGATCGCGATCTACAGTGCTTGATTGCAAAGCGCCAATCAATCAAGGGTTTGACCTCGATTCAGAGCCTCTAAGGTCCTGAAAATTGAGCTCAAAGGTTTTGCACCCTAAAATCTCAATAGCAAATCCTTAATAACTTCACCAATACAGATGATCTGGCAATGAAATTCAACTGGCATTCTTATATGACTAAGATGAACCTTCACCTAGAAAATTAGAACATTCTGAGTTCAAACGACCAACTTACTAAATATAGTAAGTCTCCAAAAATAGCAGCTTTGTACAGAATATTGCTTATTGAATAGAAAAAAACGTATTTTTGGGTGATGCAAGATTGCCCTTACACCCAGGATGCTCCTGCATCATATCTGTACCAAATTGAATAAAAGATAAGATGATTAGAAGCACAAGACAGGATCCAATGTAGCATTAACAGGTAATAATTTTACTATCTAGAATGTTGAAATAATACAACTATTAACATACCTATAATTAGAGTTCTTTACATAACAAAACTATTAATAGGAAATAATTTTGATATGTAACCATTAACAAAGCACTTTTGAAGTTGAAAATAATTTAATAAGGTCAAATATGTGGATATCAGATAAGATAATAGTCACAAAGAAATATGTTTCCTCATCGAAGAGTATGCTAAAAAATCTTACAAAAGGAAAAATTAAATCATATAAAAGTCATATAAGAGTATGAAATAGTTATTTGTGAAATATCCATATAAAAGTTAATGTACTCCTCCAAACTTCATTTCGATATATATGAGTCTCTCCTCTTCAGTCATTATTAGGAATCCTTTGGCTCTTGTAGTTTCAACCATAAAAGTGTCATATGCCTTTAGCATAGTATATGGAACTATATTAGGGATAGATTTAAGAGCCTCATACACATTATCCATTACTAAAGCATCTTCTAAATGTGTATGATCCACTTTGATAGTTTGAGGCTTATTGAAGTCCTTGTGTAGCTTTTTGAGAGTCTCACACATCACATCCATGGAACCGGCCATGCTTTCCTTATTCCTTTTTGGCCTCCTTGATGATGATGCTTGAATTTCTTTGCCTCTTTTATTAGATTAGTTGGATTGACAAAACTCATCAAATTCAAATTAGCAGTAGTCCCCATAATTGTGTCTATATCATAAACATCATCTAAATCTAAAGACTCATCCATGGGGTTCCCTTCTTTTGTCTCTTGAGGTGTCAAATCTGCCCTCTCTTCAGCCATATCATTCCCCACAATGAAGGATAACTCATTGTAGTATTGGAACGACTGCCTCTTATACACTTTCACATTTTTGAATTCTTTTCCCTGCATATTGGCATAAATAATGAATTACTAATCATCTTGCATTACAAACTTTCAACACATGATTTTACTTAATTCAAAATAATTTCAATAGCATGTTACCTTAAGAAGCTCCTCCCCTATGCTATCCTCTGCATCCATACATTGATTGGTCTCATTCCATGCAAAACTGCTTGAATTCCTCAAGTCTTTCCTTACTCTAAAACCCTGCTTCCATGTTTTGAGCTTGTTTTTTAAGTTATCTTTTGCAAGGTTCATAGTCAAATTTGCATTGAACTTTCTTTCAATAATAGTCCATGCTTCTTTTCTGAACCCCCCTTCTCCCTTTCTTCCAAGCTGGACTTGCTCTTGGAGAAAGTCTTGAAGCTTCCTTTCCATGTCTCTTGTCCATTAAACCTTATGTTTTGAAGTGGTTGTATGGGTTACTTGAATTTCATCCTCCATCCCTGTACGAATATAAATTAGACACATTTAATCACATTTATTAGAAATATATAAATTTAGATAACTTCATATGCAAACCTTGCAAACTTTTAAGAAAATGTAATTGACAAGTGTAAGGCCTAACACTACAAAAGTCTAGATTCCTTTTCTGACCATTTAAAAATACAGAAAAAATTGTTTTTCTTTACTAATCATGTGTTTGGTTTCTTGGAAGGTGATGTCTTCTAGAATTCAAGGTGTGCTATCACAATTGAGGTAACTTTCACATACATCTAGACAAACTACTTTAACAGTAAGAATATGCTCGAAGCTAAACAATATCTAGGCACTAGGCACTTGGATTTCTACCTACTTGAGTAGTATTATTAAGCTTCCAACAAAGGACTTTGGCTTCCCATAGTCGATGTTATGCTTCTATAATCAAGAATAGATACAGAAATAATTTAACTGAGATCATCTTCAGTTTTATAAAATAAACTATTAAATTTAATTTGAGCATCCATGCAAAACTATAGTTTGTACAAGTTTTTCCAACAGACTCACTATAGAAATACCTGCAACAAAGTTAATGATTTCCTTTTGATTGTGAATGCATGGAGTTGATTCATTTTTTTTTCTCTTATTAGTGTGGTACCACCACTGGCTTAGAGGTTTAGACAGGCAGGGATGAAACCCAGAACCATCATGGACTACCATACCACTGATTTTACTTCTCCATATCTTGTGTGCTCCTCCTAGGAGATTTAAACTTTTTATAATATCTCCAAGACCATGTATGTACATATAGAAAATTATAACCAAATAATGATGCTATTCATTTATATTTTGGATACAATTTTCATCCTTATGAGAGGTATTGTATATTCAACGTGCTAGCTAGGCTTAGAAGTATCATAGAGTTAGTATGTATTCTACACACTTGTCAAAGAAAAAAAGTGGGCCAAGAAACAATGGTTGTCAAAATTAAATTTGAGATTACTTAACCATATGTGAGCGTAGTGGAATTGACCACAAATTTTCACATCAATGTGAAGAGAACCTCCATTGAAAGGGTATAGGTCTACGTATTTTAAATTAAGTTTTGGTGTCGCTAGAATTGATAGAAGATAATTTTTATAACTAGAAAACTCTTTGAAAGTCCTGGATATTGAAAGGATTTTTGAAAGAAATTCAATTTGCTAAATGGATTTATGTAGCCGTAATTCTCTCACACAGTACCGGTCATATGTGGGAATTAACAAAAGAGTTGTTTTATTCATCATATTTCCATTTTATGCAAGTGTTAGTTTCTTTGGCAATTAGCTAAAAATATTGTATCATAGCCAGGCTAGAAGACCCAAGCACCTAGAATGTGCTTTATGATAGAAATTGAAAATAAATCATACCCATTGACAATCTAGAAGCCAATAGCTTTAATGATAGAGAACTCCAACAACAAACAAATTATCTTAGATTCAAATTGTACCTAATCCATTTAAACTATAACTCAAAACTAGAACTCAACACTAGAAATGATTTCCATTCCAGCCAATCCTATTCTTAATTAGCATAAAAATTCTCAATAGCAATCTATTGATGGGACTTTGTGATGGCCTCGCCAATGGTAGATGAGTTGTCACTGAATACCGGAGTATCAGACAACTTCACCTGAAGAGGTACGTGGGAGAGCTTTCTCTCCTATGCCTCCAAGCACTTGGTTATCAGGTCATGACAATGCAGGCTTAGCTTTGTTAGAAAAGTGACTGTCTGTTTTGAGGGGATAGCTGGTTTTGATTCATAGACCTCTGAAACTTTGGGGATAATGTGTTTCCTGCAAGCATAATTTAATATCTGACAAAGAAATAGAAAAATATAGAACAGGGTTAGTATAGATCTCTAACTATATCCATGACATATATTCTCTTAACATCAACAAAGTTCTAGATAAAATAAACAACAAATACTAGATATACGCACAACCTTCAATCAGACATATATCAGTAGCAAAGCAAAGTATTTCATTGAATCATTACAGAATTGGAACAAAGGACATAAGACAATATACAACATGAGAAGTGTTTCGCTAACTCTGGGATCAAAAACAACATAGATCTTAGAGCCGAATGGTGCTCCTCATTCTTTCATTAACTTCTAATCCAGCTTCACTGGTAGTTACACTAGTGGCTCCAAGGGAACATTAATCTACTATAAACTTCTAAGAAAACCAGAATTCTAAAAGACTAAAAGCTTGTATTACTAGTAGACAGCTAAATCATCAATTTGTCAACCCTTCAAAATAGCGTTGGAATTTGTATTTATAGAAAGTTCTAACTACCTAAGGGACTAACCCTATGGAAGCTATTTACATTATATTACATTATTTACAACTGGTACTACTTACACTGTCAGAATTTCCTAATATAATACAATCATTTGAAAAGAGAAGAGAAGAAAGAAAGGAAAGAGCCCTGGGAAAAATTCCATTGGAAAGAGTGTCCCCATACTAGTAGATGTGATGGATCTTCATTAAGTGACCTGGGCCATATGCCCTCTTTAATTTTTTTCTGTACTTCAGTGACTTGGGCAGGTAGAGGTATGCCAGAGAGTAAATGCCATAATGGTGCCTCAGCGTCCGAGTGGCATCTGCAGTGAACCAATGGATTAACAGTGACTAGTCACACAAAGAAGGACAACCATGGACCTGGAAACATGTTATAGATAGTGGTTGGTCGGCTTCAGGGAGCTTTCAACACTCATCACTATAAATAATACAAAAATTGGGAACCTGGGGTCCGAGGACTCGGGACCGGGGTCTACGAGCTTACGCTCAAAGAATAAAGAATGAATGCTATAGGAAAAAAATTTTGAAGGATCCCCAGAGTCTGGGACATCTTACTGGCCTTTTAATTTTTTGTATGCCTCCATAATCTAGAGGATTCCATCTTCCTCTATATCCTTCAAATAATCACAACGATCCACAGATCCCTCAAAATGGAGGCTAACACTTTAGGCCTTATCTTTTAACTCCGCAACCACCTTGGCTACATTGTGGGATTTGAGCAGCACTTGGGAGGTTTCCACCATGGTGGCACCATTAACATTTCCCCTAGGTTGGAATTGAGCCTCGACCACTTTATCAAACTTACCAATTATGAAATTAATGGAAGTGTAAGTCCCAGGGCTGAGAGGATCAGCCGACGTAATTTCCTCAATAAGGGCAGCATACTGATCCAAAGGAGTTCAGATAATCTGCAGTTGTTCTTCCAACACTTGTAACAGTTTCTTTCTAGTTTCAACTTTGAATGCAAGTCTGGAGTATTGAATCCAGAGGAACCCATATGATTCATCCCCTCGAATTCCAATGTTTATTAACTCATCTTCCCAAAGATCCAGAATCTCTGATGAGGTTTCTCTCCAATATTCATATTTCTTGATCTCTCCCTACCACTGGGGAAGGGTGGCGTCTAGCTGCTTCGCTAAATCATTCACACAAAAAAAATCTGGGAGAGAATCAGACAAGAAACTTCTTATCGCCCCCACCTGATGAGTGATCCACTCATCTACCGCTAATGCCTTCTTCTTCATGATTTTCAAAGTATCAAGATCACTCTGTAGTAGCGGTGTCTTGGGGACTGAGGGTTTGGGTGTTTTGAAGGCAAGGGGGAATACCAATTCTTCCAGGAGTCCCAAAAGGTTGGCATTGGCTTCTTTTATCTCCTGGATCTTATGAGACTGTTTCTCATATCAAGCCTGAATAGCCTGACCCACTTCTCTTAGGAGGTCCAGTTCCCCTTGCTAAGTTCTTTTTCCTAGAGACACCTCTGTGATCACATATTCTTTGGTAGCTACCTCAAAATCATCTTCTCCTACTAGAGGGGTGGTGACTATCACCACAATGTTTCCATCTAGGGCCCTTCTAGTGCTGTGAAGGGTACAAGCCTTCTTAGGCTTCTTAGGAATTTGGCTTTCAGCCAACATCTCAACAAGTGATAGTGGGGTCGTAATAGTAGTTGGGGCCTTCCTTTTCTAGATTTCCACTAACCACTGCGACGGGGTAGCAGGCCTGCCTATCATCACCATGCTTGAGCTTGAAGTGTCTCTGGGGTTCAATTCAATTTCACCCCCTGATGTATTGTTTGTTGTATCGGTGGGGTCCTTGTCTATGTGTTCTTTATCTCCATCCACATCACCCTCCAAAATGGTGTTCTCTAGTGGACTAGGTGGTGGAGGAGGGAGAGGCAGATCATTGAGATCTACCTACTAAAAAATAGCCACAACTTTGTTGGCCACTGCATTCGAGGGTGTGAGAAAACTTTGATTATCCTTTAAGTCCAAGAGGAAAGCATCAAAGGTTACGGTTGGTCACGAAGGTCTGGTTCCCTCTTCAGCCAGTATCTGTTTTACAATCAGGTTGTTCCTTTGTTCTTGTGACACTTTCTTTTCACCTTCATCTTCATTAAGTCAAGGCTCACCTTCTTTGTGGGATGCCACATCTTCTGGCTCTGTTGACTCAAGTATGGGGACTTCAACTTCTTGTCCCTCTATCTCCTCTATGGCATAGTCAACCATACCCTATAATTCTCCAATATCACCTAGAGGGAAGAATTCATCAACATTGATCTGCGCTATCTCCAGGAGACTTGCTGGGTGATCCTCTTTTTTGGAGGAGGAGGAGGAAGAAAGCACCTCAACCTCCGTTACATCTTCAGGCTCCAGGCCTAGACTCTTTCTATATGGGGACCGAATTTCCTTTTGTTCATTTCTCCTTTTAAGTGGCACTTCGGGCTCTGTAGCTACCACTGCGCTGGCAATTTTTGCTTCACATGCTGCACTTAATAAAATAGCCAAGGATGGAGAACCTCTCGATGGGGGACAGGAACCTACTGGGGTAGCTCCAAGACCAAAAGTCACACTGTAGTTTGTTGTGTCCATTAATTTCTAGGAGTGCTCCAACTTATCACCCAACTACTCCATCAGGGGGCCAAAATGGGATCCGAGGCCTGAGGTGGGGTTCCAACTTTCTTCTTTCCATGGGCTTTGGATTGCTCTAGGGCCCAGGAACTTGAAGCTCCCAAATAATGCTTGTCCAAATAGACACTCTTCAGGAAGACCTTGAAATATGAGTGAATGTTCTCAATTACTACTCTCAAGATGGCCTCGATATCCAAAATTTCTAGTGTATCCCAATCCACTAGAGGGAGGTCCATCTTATCTACACTTGTCTCTTTATACTCAGGGTCCTCTGGGGGCCCGGTGTTTGAAATATTCTGTGGGAATGTCTAGAGCTTGAGCTATTCCATCATCCCTTTTTTTATCCTTGTCTAGTATCACTTCCAGACATTGTAGTCATCCTGGCAATTGGTCCAAAAATATTCTATGTGTCGAACATGGGGGTTCACCCCCTTTGGCATCAACCTTGCCAGTCACCCAAGGGGGTCATAATCCTTGCAATCAAAAGAATATTTTGCTAAGTTAATACTGCTTAGCTCATTTTAAGATCCCTGGGCTATGGATAGGAAAAAAGAGTATTCCCTACAAATGTAAGGGAATGTCAGGGTGGTAACTTTCTTGACGACAGCCAAGGCATGGGCCTCCAAAATCTGTCGGCAAAACTCTAACAAAACTACACGATCCCCACAATGTTTGGGTAATAAGAAGGGCTCTCTGGAGAAGCTGGATACCTGAATCTACATGTTCTAGGAAAATTAGATGAATTATCATCCCCACACACCAACCAAATTCATGGACTGTGGAGATAATCTATATCCCCGATCACTAGTGATCACCTTGACCCCGTGAAAGATGAAGGCATTGTTGACTCTGCAAAAATGTGAGAAGATCTCGTCCCACTAAATCTGGGGGAAGTGGTCCCATGGAGAGACCTTACTAGATCCTTCCCCAATAATACCAACCATTATTAAACCTCAGATCCCCTGGGACTACCAGGAAAGTGGCCAGAGGACGTAGGAAGACATATAGAACTTTCGCTCTAAGTCGACCCTCCTCAGTTGGGCGTCTACATGTTTGGCAATGATATCAGTCTAGTTGAAGTGAGCCTTATTGATGGTCATACCATATAAGAAATAATACATCCAGGGGGAGAATTCCTGGGAATGTGGCTCCTCGAAGATCTTGCATAAGAAGATAATTCTCGCCTGGATGGTCTCCTTAAAGTAAGAGCGACGAATCTTTGTCTGCATCTTCTTGCAATCCTAGCATGAATTTTTCATCCAATGTGTGTTGAGGTGGAATTGGGCCATGTCTTCTACATCCTCATACTATTGGAGGGCCTTAGCCTTGGTGAGAGAAATAGCTCCTGTAAATTATGGGATATGCCACCCTCTGGCAATGGCGTCATGGTTCAATGTGACGATAGATACTGGGAATCCGAAGGGAGTAGGGGAAACCAACATAGCAGCCATACTGCCTAGACGATAACCCCTAGCTAGAAGAAAAATTAGCTTTGTTACTTGTACTGAGCATGGAAAACCAGCTGCTTGGATGGTTCTGGATGTTGCTAAGTTAACTAAGATAGAGTCATTCGAGCATCAAAGTTGATAGATCGTCTGAATAAGGCCCTACAATTTAGCCCATGTGCTGACATCTGTGTTGGTGATCTCTTTAAGTGCAGACTCAATTCAGGACCCATGAATTATCCTATTATTGTTATATTTCTAGGTTAGCAGAAGCTTTTCCAATGTCTTTTCTACCTTGTTCTTCTTGCTAGTGTCTGTAGAGACACTTGGGAGTTCCAAACTCCCAGGAGGTGAATATCGTTAAGCCATTTCTTTCTTACTTTAACCTGTACTTGCAAACCAGACCACCGTCAGTACATAAACATTTAGAGATTCTAGATTCCAGAGGCCTTGAGAATATCTTTTCCTTTTCACCTGAAATGGAGAATCATTAGGGCATCCTAAATGGGATCATATGTTCAAAATTCTATAAAATTTTAACATATAAAATACTTCTCGATTACTGAGGATCCTAAATGATAGCTTAAAAAGAGGGCGCATGAGGTAGAAAATGTCATATTAATTAACATGGTTGACACTAACTTGAAAAGATAGTGACCGCCAAGAATAAAAAGGTTTCCCTGATGTCGTACTTCAAAAAAGGGCTACCCACTCAGCTGAGTAATGACAAAATCAGATAGCTGCTTTGGCACGAGTGGCATGAAAACCATTTGGGATGGGTTTTAATTTTTCATTCATGGGAACTAATTTTTCCATTAAGGCAGAAAGGACATAGGAGAGAGAAAGTTAATGGCCTATTGACAAGCTAACCTCTGTAATTGGCACACCTACCTCCTCGTCGTCTAGGGCATTACCAACCTAGGTGGTGATCCCAGTTGTTGAACAGACATGGTTTGAGACCTCGTAAATAATGAGGAAGACAATGGGTCTTTTAGGGGCAACTCCCCTAACACCCAGTTGGAAAAACAATCTTAGAAAAACCATGTTTCGAGGCAAGGATAGGGCTGTAAGATAAGAAAATATCTTACATTTTACTAAAATGTAAGAGGAGGATTGAAATAGAGATATGTGTAATGTATTAAGAAAGAATGGTTTGATTGATTATTGATTATCTTGAAATGTAATGTTTGAAATAGGAAAT
>MU226578.1:96726-108696 GCA_018584345.1 Thuja plicata | reverse complement strand
GCTTGATGCTTGATTAGAAGACTTCATTCACTTGATGATAGTTAGAGAAAATGAGAGAGAAAGCTTCCCTTTTATATGAAATTAGGGCACAATCTTCCAAGGAGGCCTACATAGGAGGATTAAATTCACATTAAAGCCATTAACCCTAGGAGAGGACCTATATTAAATATAATTTAGGAATCAATGCTTTGAAACCTGAAACAGCCGACCCAGAAGCAGGAAATACTTTTAGCAAAGGCTGGCCTCCAAAAACTACGAGACCCCAGGATCTGAACCCTAGGTCAGGGTAAAGGTCAACCTTGACCTAGTTTAGGGTTGAGGTCGACCTTGACCTAGGTCAGGGTCAAGGTTGACATAGACCTAAAAGGTTGACCTTGACCCTGAAGCCAAGAATCACTAGTCTGCAGTTCAGAATGCAGAAATCAGCTTAAATAGGAGTGGAAAGAGGGACAGAACAGGGGAGAAGCCATGTCAAGATCAAGAACCCATTCAAGGTTCTTTTCATGACCCCAAACCACTTACTCGAAAGGATAAACACATCTACAATGGAAGTTCTTCCATTTTTTTACTATACAAGGGCGAACAACGAATTGTCGATTCACAAAATTTACAAACAGGGCAAAACTTACAGCTAGCTACCAGAGCTCGCACACTCAAACCTATAGCTCCATCGACCAAACTCATAGAGAATGGCCCACAGACTCTATCGCACTGAGAAACCACAAGATATTTATAGCATATATACAAAAATACAAAAGACATAGCTGAAACCAGACAGATTTACACATTCCCCAGCAAGAAGCGGATGATATTTATAGGAATTTATAGCCCAAGAGGGCGGGTGCCTTTCCTTCTGAGTTGGATGGCTACAAAGGGAAGAGGAAAAACCAAACTCAAGAATAGCATCGTACTAAATAGTAGATGCAATCCTGAGTAGCGAAATGGATGAAAATGACCAAGAACAAACGCGAAAAACAAAACAAGAAAGAAAAATGGAACAGACGCCTCAAAAAAGTAGGAAGCTCATAGAAAAATGGGACACAGAAGAAACACAAAAAAGAAGGAAGAAAATAGAAAGGAAACCAAAGAAAAATCCCAAGGGCCTACCTAGATCTTGAGACATCAAATGGAAGGGCCTACAACTGCTTCACTCTGTCACCTAAACACTCCACCAGACTTGACGAACACACCTCTACACCTTCTAGCCCAAATTTTTCTCTCAAAAACAAATAGCTCCTCTCTTTAGAAAAGTTTTCCAAAAGGTAACTTATTTACGGTAAGTGTGAAAATGACAAGGTAAAACTCCTTAAGTAATGCCTGGGAAAGCACATTAATTACCAGAAGTAACTTTGAGAGACATGTCGACAGCTGGGATCCAGACCCGCAAACACCTAACGGTCATCCCTCTTCCAAAGAAAAGAAAATGATCACCAGGCACAAAAGATTCAGATTCACCCACTTGGGGACAACACTCTAGGACACAAATCCCAGAAGAAACAACAAAAACAAAAGGGAAACCAGGACCGGGCGGGACCAAAAAAGCCCGGGAGAAACAAGGAACCAAGCCAAAGAAACAAAAAGAAAGCAAGGAAAAAAACTGAAAAGGGGAAAAATGAAGAAAAGAAAAATTGGGACCTGGATTTTACGCACAAAATTACAAAGAAGTGTTTGTAGGGCATAAAAAATGGTGACTCACTGGGATAGATGCCTCATGCATTTGAGATCTCCAAAACTCTGGTTGAAATTATGGGGGACCTTATCATCAGTAGAGAAGCCATGTCACATCATGACTCCAGAATCGGAGAAACTTGCTGAGATGTTAATACTGATTCTTCCGCTGCATGTGTCATGGGCATCAGATGAAGGAACAAAGATAGAACATGGTTGGAGAGAAGACAGATAAAATGCACTAACATAGCAAATTTGGCACCTCCATGGGTATTTCATGTTTTCCAGAGATTCGGATCTTCTCGGCCCTAACTCTTTTACCGTTCCTCTTTTTTTTTGTGAATAGGAGAGGCAGTATTGCTTTCACCTAGGTTCTCAAGCTTAGCTTGTTACTGTGGTGGTACTTATTTCACCTCATCATCCTTTTGATTATTGAGTGGAGTGAGAAAATCTGGCCTGGGGAAATTTTTAAGTTATATTTTTTTTGCTTAGGCACCCTTCACAAAGAGTGCAGTCGATCTATCTTTCTTCAAACCCCATTTAGTTCTTAGTACTTAAGTAACTCCCTTTTTTGAAATAAAAGCCAGCCTTTGTTTCTCCAGAGAGAAACATCAATATGTAGATCATAGAAGATCCTCCGACACTTGAAAGCCCATGTAAAGAACTTCTCAGGATGAGGATAAGGCTAGACTCATTGTACCATTCAGTTTTGGACCACTAAAATGCGCGAGGGAAATTTCTCAACTTACGCAACTGTTATGTGAAAGATACCATTCCAACAAGAGAGGGAAAAACACCAAGGAAACCCAAAAGAAAAGAAACCAAAAGGAAGAAGGAGAAAGGACAGGCGCGACACCAAAAGACTAGGGCAAAATCCCCCAAAACTATTTACAAGAGAGGGTGTGCTAGAGAGACACACCCAATGGGTACTTACAAAGGATTTACACACATGATACATCTCCCACATAGGATTTCATTCTTCCACCTCGTTCAAAGTAATGTTTAAGGAACTTCCCTTTGACAGGAAGTGGGACAACTTCTCCAGTTAAGGAACTCAGACAGTATGTGTTGGCTCCACAAATTTTAGAGATTTGATAAGGTCTGAGCCAAAGCCTCTAGAACTTGGTATGTTTACCTTTCTTCTCCCGGGCCTTGTCCCAAAAAGCACCAAGTCTAAGAGTTGAAAAGCCTTGAATTGGGCTCTTTTGTCAAACCACCATTTGACTACATCTAGGTGCTTTGCAAAATGTTCTAGTGCATGATCTCTTTTCTCTTCTAGCCATACTAGGTTAAGGAGATGCACCTAAACAATCTTATCCCAATTTTAAACTCTTCAATGAACTATAAGAGAGGGATTTGTAGGTTCACCAGGAACACTGGATTTAGTCCATACACTAGATGAAATAGGGAAGTCCCCAAAGCAACCTTGAATCAGATGTGGTCTGCCCACAAGGCAAACAAATATAAGCTATATGAGATTATTGAGAGCCAGACATTTGTATTAGTTATAGACGGAGAGATTGATAAAATTCAACTGTTATATTTCATATTGTATTAGTAATAATATAGTGTGATAATGTAGTGTGTTTCTATCAATGCCAAAGGGAGATATTTATGACATATAACTGATTGAATGTTTGAAGATGTTAAGTTGATCACCGAAATGTAGAAAGATAATGCAAGACATTAAATTAGTTAATAGATTGTATTTTCATTGATGTCAACTTGATATAATCTGATCGGTTATATACAAAATGTCAAAGACTTCAGAGAATCAGAGAGGTAAGGATTATGCTTTTAGTAATGCATAAAAGACCAGCATTCATTAAGTGACTACAAACACTGATAGTTAGTGGAACCTGATGGACAGATAAACCCGAGAGCAAAGTCATAGTGATGCCTGAGCAAAAAAATTGACAAGCATTACAGATGAGAAGAATCACAAGAATTTACCGACGGCCACAATTATTGTGTTACCCGACGGACAGACAACCCTGGCAAACAGACAACACTGACAAAGAAGCCTGAGGAGAACTGAAGTGTTGACCGAAGCTATCAAAGAGTTAAAACACCAAAAGGAACTGAAGTTCAGAAATGAAAAAATACTTAGCTGGCAGAAATAAAGATAGACTTAACTAGTTGTTAACATTTGTTTCATCAACAAGTTAAAGCCAAAGATAAGTAAAAGATTTAAAGTTGTTTTATCTAGTTGTCAAGGAGAAATCTATGGGATAAAACTGGAGTTAAGCTTTAAAGCAATATTGTCTAAGATTGTGGATCATGCCAAGAACAAGGAAATAAAGAAGTGAGAAATGGTGATATCATGTCTATAAAGAGACAATCTAATTCATAATGAATTAGGGGAGTGAATAGAGAAAGAGGATGTTGAAGAGAAACTGATGAAAAACAACTTCATACAGTCCTGATCAATCAAGCTGAGGAAAGAGCTAAAGATTTTTGTGGACATCGAGCAATAGAGAAGCACAACTTTACTGAGAAGAAAGAAGTGGAGCAAAGGTATTGAAAATAAATATTGATCATAAAGGTATTATGAGCTAACAATAGATCTGAAAATCTGCAAATCTATGTTGTATGTGTGAACAAATCATTTACTATTTTAGTTTAACCATTAATTCATAAATTCTCTTAACCGAGAAGGACTTAACAATCCTTTCTATATTGAGATACATCCCAAGGAATATCAAAAATTTTGATCACAAAGATAGCATGAGATGCCAGATACCATTTGAAAAACTACACTGGGTTTGGTCATAGAAGGTACCATAGAGATGCTCGATATCAAGTGACAAACTATTCTATTTAAATCCTCTAACAAGGTCACACCTAACAGTGTGTTTGTAACCTTTAATAGGGTTGGCTCTTCACCGAGCTCACTTTAGAAGAGTGAAAATTTTGGGTTACTAGTGCCAAGTGGTTTTTCCCTTAACAAGGTTTCCATGTTAAAAATCCATGTGTCAATCTATTAATGAGTCATTATTTTAGTATTTTTTATTACACATAACTAATCTAGATTGATCAGTATACACTAAGAAATTTACTATTTTTAGGTAAATGAAAGATTGCTAATTGGTAAACATTAAGAATAAGGTTTAACAGTGAACTCCGAGAAGTAGTTATTTATTAAAATTATTTGAAGGAATTCATCTTGTAGGACTGAAGATAACTAGAGGCTTAATATTGTGGTAATAAGTTTTTGGGTTGATTTATTGGAATATTTTTGAGGCCACTGATTCACCCCCCACCCCCCACCCCCCCTCTTAGTTTTTCTAACAACATTAGCACTGATATATGATGCTAGTGCAGTGAAGGTATGAGACATATGGACAGAGTACAAAGAATGACACAAAAAGTAGGAAAAATAATTAAAGTAACAAAAAGAAAACTAATAAATTAAATAGAGAATAGTAACTATGAGTAACACTATGAATGTGATAGAAAACAAGATATTTTCACAACAAAGGAAAGTTGATTAACCGATAAAGTATTCCACGTCTCCTTCCAAAAAATGTGTACTTAGGAAAATAAGGAAAGAATGTTGGGTGGTTGTTTGGAGACTTACCTCAGTTAAGTCCATGCTTTAGTGTTTCCACCTCCACAGTAGCCAAATATACAACATAATAATGATAGATAATTACAAATATGAATAGAAAGATGATAAAATTAATATTATATCAATAATATGATTAAGAAGATAAATGAATATGATAAATTACTAGGCCTTTATTCTTCAAATTCTACCAACTTATCATAATTATTCATCATTTCTTTAATTTTTAACAATGGTGGAAGGTTAGGATAAAAGCCAGGAAAACTTTTATCCAACTCAATTAATTTTCCTCCTACAACCATCAAATTATTCCAATTTTGCTTCATTTCATGTACTTCTGATTTAAAAGAAAAATTCTTAATAATATCTTTATCATCTATAACTCCATGTGGAGGAATATTTTTTTTTCTCAACATTTTAAGCATATTATCCTTGATGAAACCCTCAGGGTGTCAGAACCTTATTGGGCTAGTTTCCATCTTGATTTGTCTAAGGAAAATATTCAAGGCTTCTAACACCTTTCCAAAAGTAAATTCATCAATGTGAATTTTCTTTTACAAGAGAGTTCCCTTCCTCATTCCTTGAAAATATTCCTTCTCAACTTGAAAGATTTTCTAGAAATCCTCTATTGTAGCAATTCAGTTTGGAACAAACAGTGGTAAAAAATATGGAGGCTATAGACATCCATAAAATCTAATTAGTGTGATCTTATCAAAATAATAGAAGTCCCCTCAATTATTACTATATGGATCCTTTAATATATTTTTTTGAATGAGAATCTTAGATATCTACAGGGATAACCTAGGGCAATTTCCCTTCCAAGAAACTCCAAAAGAGGATAGACTATCCACATCTCAACATACAAAAAATTTAGGGAGGGATGCTTCATATCCCAAGCCCTAGTCCAATACTAGATTGGAAACTTTCTTCCATTATCATGAAACTAATAAATCCTCAAATTATCATCAACCTTATCAACATTGTAGTAGAAAATCAAATACAGTAGAAAAGAACAATGTTTGAAATTATTGTTACTAGGGATTCTTTGAATAACCATTAGCTCTTCATGTATGGTATTCACCAAATATCCCACATAATTATAATCAATGTTCTCACTTCTAGATTTTGTATAGCCATTTCCATACACATGAACTCATTTGGCACTTTATCATCAACATTCTTTCCCAAAACACGGCATAAACCATGCACAATCTATATAAAGTAGAATTTAAATATTTTAAGGTCAAATGGCTCTTAAACATAGTTAGGGATAGGAATGGGATTCCTATCCACCCCTCTTCTCCTATGCCTCAATATATCTGTTCTTCTCAAGGCATCCTTGTGAACCTTATATATTTTATTTTCTCTTTCAAAATCAATGTCAAGGTAGGTATCACCAGTAACCCTAAAATCTTGAGCAATGCTCTATCTATTAATTTCTATAATAACTTTATTTCATGTCCCTCTTATCACTCTTATTTCTAGACAATATCCACTTTCCAAGTCCCTAAGGAATTTCACATCCATAAACACAGCCATGACAATTATATTAGCTAAATTTAAATCCCATGGGTTACACATAGGTGGAGGCCTAACCCTTCTCTGGTAAAAATATTGAAACAAAGCACACCCTCAGGAAGATATATTATGGTTTTGGCATTCATGGAAAAGATCATCTCTCTTAGTTTAACTAGATTCCTATGAATTAGAAGACCCTGACAATAATTCTAAGAAATTGTGACAATAGGGCATGTCTTGCCCTTTTTTAGTAGACCCTAACGCAAAAGGTCCTTTCTCACTCATATTTTCTTCAAGAAAAAAATAAAGACAACAAGACAAAGAAACTGACCTCTTGAAAAACCAATTATCATTTCCAAGCACAAAATTATTCTTCAAATCACCCAAAGGACAAGGAAAGGAAAACTTGCTAAATTTTATGCCCTTCTACAACTCTTCGGCTTCAAATTATTCCTACAACTCACTCATGTTCTTATAGATCAACATTTAGGAACTATGATTGAAATTTTGATTATTTAACATTCGTATCCCCTATTTATTTTAGAAATATTGTAGTAAACATAGCCATCTTTTCAAAATTAAATTTCCATGAGTCGATCAACAACTCGACTAGCCATGCACCTTTATCTTATTTTGAATCTAGGCTATCGATCCTCTCCAAGTTAGCAAGCGTGGCATGGTAAAATGTTTTTGACTCGTACATATCAGAAAAGACATCCGACTAAGCTCCACATGTTATAAAATTATTAGTTGAACCGCATGTTAATTTTGCAGTTCCATTCTTCATCGTAAAACCAAGCCAAAAAAAAATTCTCTGCTGACATTCCGAGACACATGTCACCTAGTAATAAATTTTTAATTAGTCTAAAGATTTCTTTTTAACTAATACGATGCAACAAAAACCATTTCATATTATGGGGTGCAATTCCTTGTTTGGTGACCTCTAAATTGAATGCGAATATGGATTTGCAAATCCCTGTTTGTGCAAAAATGTTGATGTCCAAATTCTTGCTAAAGAGGTGGAATGACTTTCATCTCCATGGTTTTCATAGAGATTCAAGCCATTTTAACTTTTCCGTCGGGTCCAATGCACTCCAAGGTTTGCATGATTAAATTTTTTTATATATCTTGTTGGGTCCGGAGCACTGCGTCAATTTAACTGTTGGAATGTGGATTTACAAATCCATCTTCTAGGTCAACCAAACAGTCCCAAAAAATGAAAACCAGGGTTTGCATAACCAGGCTATGGATAACCATGATTTGTTTCATTTTCCAATTCCCCAACCAAACGGGCCCTAAATGCAACTTTGACTTGCGAAGATGCGAGAGAAACGTGCAGGGAAATGCGTATAAATCACGTGACTTTGGAGGATTTAATTATGTGTCCTCTTTAATCTAGAAAATAAGTGATTTAATGATATCTATTATTTCTTTATTTTTCATTCTATCATCTCAAGAGATACGTGTCACAACTACACAGATCTGCAAGAACCTCTGACTTATTCATCAACTCCTACGATCATGCAAATGCATAACACTTGTTATTTTAATTTGTCACCAAGATACATGTCATTCCTTCACAACATAGAAAGAAAAAACTAGGATCCACACAACAGGTTGTGAAGCTGTGAACATCCATGGTATTAACATTTCTTGTCTAATCATGGCTTGGCAAGGTAAACTGGTGGTCAATGATAACCGCTGTAAAGCAACAAAAATATTTTTTATCAATTAATATGTTAACCTCATTCCTTGAAAGAAGACACGTGGCATCAAATTGCATCTTCACAACTTGACCTATGCTGACCTAACCTTCCCTTGCAAAGATGCATGAGCTATCAATCTCTCTATGTTGGCCATCTGTGACGCCATCTCACCACTCCATAGAAAAATTACTATTCTTGTAGCAAGTTGCGAAGGTGCCAAAACCATTTGATATCACAATTAAAAACTATTTCCCACTTCACAATCATCAATGGTTAAATATTTAAATCATTATGAATCAGTGATAATGCATTTTCTAACTATGAAGAAACCGTTCACCACTTCTCAACCTTTAGAGGTTAGTGGTCATAACCGTTGTAAATCAGTGACAAATATGTTTATTAACTATTAATAGTTATCTGTGACCTCATAACCTTTAATATTACCTTGTGAAAACTATTGTGAACCTATTCTAGCTGGGGATATATGCCCCTTGTGCACATAGAAAGAATTCAGATCTTTGGGATATGTAGACCCTGGACTGGGGTAATGGCCAACTAAAACGTACAAGATATAAAGGGAGTCTGAAAAATATACTAACCGTACCCCTTGGTAATAAAAACCTTTTAGTTTTCTGTTTAGACATTTCCCTAAACTGGAAACACCACCTAAAAAAACAAATACACCCTAAATATATACGTATTTTTTAAGTACTGTGTATGGATATTTGGATTTTATGAGAAAGTGTTTCAGAAATTGTCCACGCACTGGCAATTCCTAAAATTCACCATTCATATTTTATAAAAAGTATGAATCCTTACCATGAGTATCAAAAAAGAAAAATGTGCCAAGCCACAGGGACTTGAATTTATCATGTTTTCCTTTATTCTATGTTTTAGCATTCCACATCAACGCCATATCATTGATTGCAAATTTTATTTCTCTAGTTCTTTTGTTAAATAAGTATTTGTCTTTCTGCTGGAACCTTGCACTTTTATTTTTTGCTTCATTTATGATTTCATCCTATTCAACTATTTGTATCATCCTTTTATCCTACTTTAGGTTTCCAACAATAATGCTACTTCAGGAAATGCTCCTTCAGATGTCACTGAGGTCTCCGTGGGAGATCTTATTCTTCCTTAATCTCAAACATATTGGATTTTTCCACAACTCCTATGTCCGTAAATCTTCATTCCTCCTAGTATTCTTTAGAAAAAGTGTTTGATCCCATGCTAGAGGTTCCATATAGGGATCACAAAAGATTTCACTCATTAATCAGGAGAGTTCAAAATCCAAGCCAAGAGATTTTTTGGCTACATCTTCAATGTTTGTGCATTTTATTGAGACAAATGGACCTTATCACAAATGAGAAAATTTAAGATGAATTTTTTGGTTAATACCATGGACTGCATCACAATTTGTATGGATAGATGTTAAGAGGAAAAAAATCCTCCTTCCAAAAAATCTATGCACCAAATTACGCTACGATATTTGAAGAAAAATGCCTAGAGCTTGGGTACTTAGCTCAAATATGGGTAATCTATAATATTTGCACTCCTTTTTGTCCTTTGGAGTGGTATTATTTAGGATGTAAAGGGAAGAGCTATGCCCTTCCTTTTGTTGGTATTCTATACCAATAATGTCCTATAGTAGGTATCAGGAATTTTATATGGTGGAAGTCATATGTAATCTATACTTTTGGGTTTTTTTAAAGAATTTATCAACCCCTACTATGTAAAACCTTATATTTAAAATATAATGTAATGGGTTCAGCCCTTCTAAATACATTTTTCTATAAAAAAATTATAAATATGTTAAAATAATTTATTTAAATATGTTCTCTTTTAAAGAAATTTACTATAATACACAATCATTCACTTAGTAGGTAATAGTGTAAAATGTTCCAACTATAATACCTTTTTAAAAAAATACAAATTTTTGAACCCACACAAGGAAAGTAAAGTCCAAAATTTAAAGTTGTTGTGTTAAGCATACATAAGAAATTTAAAGGTAAAAATAATAGCTAAAAATAACAGTTTAACTATATTCATTTCTTACTCTGAACCAATCGAAAGATATTTAAATATGTATATGTGAGAGATATATCTTGATACTTAGTCGTTTCTAAATTGAATTTAACATATCTTTATTTATTATTTTAATAAATTGTTCATCTTCAATGTATAACTATCAATAATACTAATGTTAAATGTGCTATTTTATTATCACAATATTAATATAATCTAAAATTATACTAATTGACTCTTTTATGTAGTTCATAAATTATTTCTATGTTAGTAAATGTGCATTATACATAAAGAATAATTCGTAATCATGACTATCATAATACGAATTGCATGATAACTAACGACACCAGCAAATCGATCTTCAATGCTTCATACATTGTTGACCTAACCAACGCTATGCTCTCCAGAGCTCTCGTTTTCAATCATCCGTTATCATTAATGGCTGCTCTTACTTCTTTTTCTACATCTACATGCAGTTGCTTTCCCGCCGCTGCAATGTGTTTTATGAGACTGGGGAAAAAGATGATCATTCCTGCAAAGGCGTTGAAGTAAATTTTGAACACCAAATTGTGACACATACATAATCTATTTCAAATATCAAAATTAATCTATCTACCATTTTACAATATATCATAGTTGTGAATATTCTTATTGGTGTGATGTAAGCTACAGATTTTCTTCTTCTTCTTTTTTTAGTTCTATTTTTATAAAAAAATTGATATTTGTTGTCATATAACTTTTGAACTTTATGCATCATTTTATTTGATAAATAACATTAATTTTATTGTGTTATTGACAATAATTTAAACACATAGTTTACGAATTTGAAATTTTTGTGCTTTCTGTAGAGAATTGGTGCTCAAACTCACAAGTCCATGCATAGTTCTCATCGTCAGTTTTGACATGCATCCCGAGTCAATCTCTAGTTCCCACCGCAGAAATTATACATATCTCCATGCACTGCTTGTCTACACAATTAGTACCATGCGTAATTTATGGCTTTTAATTATAGTTTACATCATTATTAACTGATAGTTGTAAAATTGCCCAAATAATTCATGTAATAGAATTGCATTTACTATTAGTTAACTACTACTTTCTACTTTGTAAGTTTAGAGGCTGAAAATTACTTAAAAGGATCTTGGTTTAGTAATGTGTGTGTGACAATAAAAGATACAGTGCTTTGCCCCAAAATAGGGGAGTCCATACCAGACCTAAATAATGTACTTGATGGAGAGATTAATAAAGGAATTGTTACATGTTTGTTAAATTGATTTGCATTTTTTTGTAGTTCTTTATTTGTTTTTTTTTCTTCTATGTGTTTGAGAATATACAAATATTATTAGAGAAAATATTTTTGATGCCACATATAATACAAGCATGTGAACATCATCTAATTTCCATTTACATATCATATTTTTCTATAATTAAATAATCATAAGATAATTGACCAATAATATCAAGCATTGTATTTTATTATTAAAG
>MU226578.1:53375-82289 GCA_018584345.1 Thuja plicata | reverse complement strand
GTGACTCGGTAAATACATTGTCACTCGGTAACCACTGGTGACTCGGTAGTAACTGACTTCTCGGTTATCTTGAACTGATGACTCGGTGACTACCGTCTGCTCGGTAACTGTTGTTTTTCTCATATGCACGGTGACTACCTTACTGCTCGGTTTGAACTGTTTGATCGGTGAGCTTTACTGAATGCTCGGTATAGGCTGTGGGATGAGTGATGAGCTCGGTAAGCATTCAAAACCGAATAAGTGTTTTCACTAAGTGCATTCACTGATGCCAAATGTATCATTATTCCAACACCAAAGTGCATAATTTTTTGAATCGGAGCACTTTTTAAAATCAGGGATATTGGACGTCAAAATTTAAAATTTTTTTAATCAAGACATCAAAAGGGAATCAATTTTCACAACGGCAATATCACATTATCGGGGGAACAACATCAGTATCGTCATCAGAGTTGTATCTTCACCATTATTAAAATTTGCATAATCTGCAACATCATTGGTCCAATTCATCAAATCAACACCATCAGATAGTCAAAGCATCAAGATTAACATTAGGCATTCTTTGAACCAACACACTTTGCACATTATTTCAAAGAGGGGAAATTGTATATGCATAAAAATGGTCAAGAGAAAAATAAATTAAATTTAAACCATTTGGATTGATTAAACTAAAAAAACACTAACTATATAATTGAATTAAATATTTGATTATATAGTCATCTATAATTAATTGAATTTAACCCATTCAACATCACACATGGCTAATTTAATTAATTTTTTAAAACAAAATCCCTCCTAAAATTGCTCACCTACCACTACAAGACAAAACAAAATCAATCAATGAGAGACAAGGGATAGGCTCACATGGATCTCTCAAAGCCTTTGAAATCATTACCATTCATCGTGGACACGTCATCACACTTTATCTCTAACAATGCCTTGATCAAGGTCAATCAAACTCTCCCTTAACCCCCTTGAGAATTCCTACAAATATGAGGCATTACTTAGTGCATGATTATCCATTAGTATTCAAGCATTCACATAGTGCTCATTTGCATATCCATCATTCATCTAGAAATTACATTTCATTTAATTGTGCATTCATTTAGCATTTTTAGCATTCATTTTGAGTATATTTATAATAGAAATTTGCTTTTGTAATAAATTTATCTTAGAATTGTTTTATTATCTTGCATCTCAGATCAAAATTGTGCATCATTTAGTTTAACCTCATTCATCATAGATCATTCTCATTTTCTCAAGTTATCACTATTATCTCTAATGAAACTGAAAGAAATAGTCATTGGAAATAGAGAACAATGAGACACTCAATAGGATTTCATTTTGATTTGTTTAATTGGTTTTCATCTTCAAATCAATTTAATTAGCTTGTTATTAATGTTTCATTGAGTTTGTGTGCAGATTTTACATACATACTACACCCGTTCCTATCCCCAGAATTACGGAGGAACCTTTTGAATTAAAGGATTTTGAGTTTTATTTTTTTTACACTGTGCAAGGGTTGTGTCATGTCTTGGGGAAGGATGTTGATACTATTATGTATATTCTAACCATGTGCATGGCTATGGCTATATAGGACCCAAATGAAAACATTGACTATGATTATATAGGGTATTTGATGAATGTTGTGCATGAAGCATTGATTTATATTCAATAGATCCGTGAAAAAATTAACTTCAAACATTACTCTTTTCTGCTATATTTTATTCTTTATTTCAGTGTTTACAAGATTGATCAAAAGCTAAGGATCTATATGTATGACAAAATCGAGAAATATTACCAATCCAATACTAGATGAGAACTTGGGATATAAACCATCCCTCTCCAAGTATTTGTTATTTTGATAACTGGATTGTTTAACCTATTCTAAGGTAGCTTGCAAAGAAAGATTTTTGTATATTATCTACATAGATCGTGACATGTATTCTTTCTTGTTTAGAATCTTAGGCTTCTAATATATAATGTCATATTTTTATAAGCTTCCTCATATGTACCAAATCTTTTGACCTTTGTATCCTTTGGTGGTTTCAATATGTATTCAACACATTCAATTATCCGGGATCTTTAAAAGGAGATCAAAGAGAGAGAGAAAGAGATATGGAGATCAAATAGTGAAGATGGAGAAGAAGAAAGAAGTGAAGTATTGGTGAAGACTAGAAAAGCGTAAATCAGGAAAGGAACATAGCAGAACAAGATTAAACAAGCTTTAGGAGAAAGTATTTATAGGTCAAATTTCTTGTTGATTTACTCCTAATAGTTTAGCAACAAGATTTTAAAATCCCTTAATCAGGTAGTCTTTAACCGGACTTAGAAGTTCCATTTAGGAACTTATTGTAAATCCTTTAACAAGGTTAAAATTGTATAAGTGGGATAAAATCTCTTAATAGAGTAGTATTTTATAGGACTTTCAATACTCCTAAAAGGGTATTAATTAAACCTAACAGGGTAAAGTCATTCAGAAGATGGCATCTTTGTAAGCTCTTAACCGAGCACCTTATTATTGTAGTGATAATTTGTGGGTTTCATCCCCACAACATTTTTTCCCTCTTACCAAGGGTTTTATGTGATACCAAATTATTGTGTTAATTATTTCAATGTTTATGTGCTACATATTTTTTAATTTGTAAGTTATCAGCTATCGGTTAATATTGCAGCAATTACCAATATTATATTAAGAAAGATGATAGAAATGGAAAGTTTGATAGTAAAAGTGATGAAGGAATATTTATAGGATACTCTACTAAAAGTAAATCATTGAACTGTTTGAATAAAATAAAAATAAGATAATTGAAATCACAAATGTAAAGATTGATGAATTTTCATAACAGAATGAAGAGAATAGTGAAAAGAAACCACAAGGATATAGTGAATTGATTTACTTCAAACCTGAAAAGTTAGAAACAGAACAAGTGAAGGTACCGATAACAACACCACTAGGCAAGTAATAAAATTGAACAAATTCAGAATGTGGAACCTGTAACACCAAAAAATATAAGGATTAATCACATCTTGAGAGATAAAATTGGAGATAGGAGTAATGGAGTATTAACAAGAAGTAAATTAAAATCCAAGGATACTACATGTCAACTATCAGAGATGGAGCTGAGATTGGTAAAAGATGCACTAAAAGATGAAGACTGGATACAGGAAATGAAAGAAGAGATTGAACAGATATAGAAGAATAAAACATGGTTGATAGTACCCAAGCCTAAAGATAAAAATGTTATAGTAATGAAGTGGTTTTTCAGGAAAAAAATTAAAGAGAATGGTGAAGTAATAATAAATAAAGCAAGATTGGTTTGCAAAGGTTAGTCATAAGAAGGAATAGATTATAGAGATACTTTTACATCCAACACTAGATTGGAAGGAGTCATACTATTACTGGCTTGCACAAAATATAAAGGATTTAAAGTTTATCAAATGGATATTAAATCAGCATTTTTTAATATAATATTAGAAGAAGAAGTCTATATTGAACAACCTGAAGGATTTTTTACTGAACTGACAAATGCAATTTCATCACCTTTTCCCATATTCCAAAGTCATCTACATTCTTATTAAACATAAAATATAGGAAAGGTTACTAAGAGTGGGTGAATCAGTAGTCACCAACTTAACATTAAAATATAGTCTTGAATATTCTTCAAATAGATTTACCAATTATAGCTTAGTTAACCTATAAAAGTATTATCAGTTTCCATAACATTAAACATCAATGCAACATAAAGTAAACATTCATAAAACATTAACACCAGTATTTATCTCTTGAAAACCCAATTAGGGAAAAAAAATATTTTTTGAGATTAGTGACCACAAATAGTTGTACTCTTCTTAAATATTCTTTATATAGAGCTTGCCTAGTTAAGGGTTACAAAAGTATTGTTAAATGCTACCCAATTATGATATTTACCTAGAGACCTATTAAATTATTATACCCTATTAGGAGTAACCTTATTAGATGATTTTATATACTCTTTCAAGAATGCCACACTGTTAAAGTATTTACAATAGACCTATTAGGGTCACCCAATAAGGGATTTTACTGTCATAATTATTAGAGAGTAATAGCCTATAAAATGATCTCTAGTTTGCACTAAATCTGCTATATTAGATCCCATAAATTTCCTTAACACAATAACATACCATTCCAATCCTCTTGTTCAAATATGTATCCTCTTCTATGATCACAAAAATCCTTCTCTGATTAGTTCCTTTCTTCCACCGATATCTTGTCTTCTTCTTGTCTCCTCCTTAAGTAGATAACCTTTAATCATCAAAACCCTAAACCTAGATCCAACAATCATAACTTCATCATCTTAGTAAATAGTATTCATGTGTTCTTCCTTCTTGTCGGCTATGTTGTGATTTTCCCTTTTAATCGATAGTTGTCAGCTTCCAATAGCTAACCTTCTTACGCTAAAAAGACTTCCTTCATATCGATATTAAATACTTTTCTATTTGACATCAATGAAAAACTATATAACTGATCTATAATATTTTCATCATCCACTTGACTTCCTTATCAATTAGAGTAGTTATGCAAACAGTCTCTCCATATGCCAACAATATCCTCCTTTGGCATTGATGGAAAAATTCTAGTGATACACCATTTTTTATACATTTCTCTATACTGGTCTTTTAGTTATGCTTTATCTCTATTCTTTCTCTTTACTCTCACTACTTCTCACTCCTATGTATACTTTATTCTTTATTTTCCCCTTATTCTCTATTCTCTCCCTTTGATAGCAATGCCAAAGGCGATCAACCTCACTGTACTATCTTCTAATTTTGTACTTGTTCTGGTCCACTTTATTTTTCCTTTCACTTGCCTAGACTACTCCCCAATAGAGTAGCATGTCTATACATAAATTCATACTTAAGATATTATGTTGAAATATTATGAACTGATGCATACCACATCTCCATTTAGTTAATTTCCAATAGGGGTAGGACCCCTAGTTTACCTCTTAGATATTCAAAGATCTCCTTAGGTAGTGGTTTAGTGAATATATCAGAAAATTGTTCCTTTGTAGGAATGTATTCCAAAATTACCTCTTTGTCTTGTACCTTCTCCCTTAGAAAGTGATCCTTTATAGCTATATTCTTGGTCTTTGAGTGCATTACTAGGTTCTTTGATATATTAATAGAACTTGTATTGTCATGATGTATAACAATGGGTTCTTTAAATTTCTCATGTATTCCTTCTAATATTTGTTTTATCCATAATACTTGCTGACAATTAATGGCAGTAGAAACATACTAAGCTTCAACTCTAGATTGTGAAATACAATTCTGCTTCTTGCTTTTCCATGACACTAATCTGGAACCCAAATAAAAATCTCCTCCGCTTGTACTTTTTGTATCATTGATATTTCCAGCCCATTCTGCATCTGTATATGCTTGAGGATCAAAACCTCCTTTCCTTTCAAACCATAATCCATAAGTTTCTATTCCTTTAGGGCCCGTTCATTTCACAGAATTTGTGTATGTTGTAATTGCTAATTATGGAATTCAACTGAATTCTAGTTCTCAAAACAAATTCTAGAATATGGGCTTGTCCTATTTTGTTCTCCTGGAAGATGACTGAGAAGATGCAAATTATGTGTTTGGTTCCACAATACTAGAATTGGAATTGGAATTTTTTTTTGTATTTTTGTGAATAAGGTTAATATTTCAATGTTTTTAATTTATTTTTCTTTAATTTGTTTAATTTTATCAGAAAGATAATGAATAATTTCACCCCAATGTTAGTAACCTTTGTTGTTAATTAAAAATATGATTTATCTAATAAATTACAATGTTTTTGATAGAAAAATGTGCTTTTAAAAGTAATATTTTTTTATTCTAATATATTAATTCATTTAAACTGTGCTAAAGAAAGTGAAAAACTCTTTGAATTTAAGAATGTTAATTTTTCTTTTGCAATTTTTTGAATAAGGCTAAGTTTTCATTATTTTCAAAAAAAATTAATCTAATATAAATTATTTAATTTTAACATAAAAAATTATAAATTCGTAAAAATCTCCAAAATAGTCATTACATTAATTCAAATATGTCCAACGTTTTAATACAAAATAATTTTAAGATGTCCTTTTTTCACCACATTTACACATCTAGCCCCTGTGTAAACAAGTTCGATTATGATGACAATAATACATAGGATAAGGCATCGTAGAAAGAGGATTTCGTCTTTCGCCATTGATGCAATTGCCTTGCATGACTTGTACTCTTCTCGTTCATCATGTATAGTTGTTGACAGGGTGGATGTAGATGGGGCATCATCAACCCACCTAAAGTAATCACAACCATTGTGGCCCTACAATACCAAAGTTACATTTTAGTTCTTGTTATAAAGATTAATTCTTACATTGTTTTGAAACATAACTATAAGATAAGAAATTTGGTGGAATATGATTATTAATTTTTGTTTACTTATCTTACATTTTAAATTGAGGGTTATCTAAAATATGTGTGAAGAAGGTAGGATTGTCCTCTTAATCCCAAATTTCTTAAAGGCAAGATCCAAATTGATTAACCCTAAAGAAAGGATCAATGCATAAATGAATCAACCTATCAAGGATAGAGATAAAGAGAAAAACCCTAATTCCCATTTTGTAGAAATATTAATAACTTTGATTGAATTGAATAGGAGAAATGTACTAACCTTGGAATATTGCAGATCTTAAGAATGCTATTTTCTTAAGCCTATGTTGGGTTTCTAGAAAACATGAGACTAAATCTGGAATAGAAATGCAGAGATGAAAGAAACCCAGAAATATTTTTATGTTCTGACATAGTTCTGATTTGTACCCTCAAGTCAATGTCACTATTGGCTATAATTTCTGATTGCACCCTAGGGAAGAATCAACCTAAAAAGTCTCAGACTGAAATTCTATTTTCAGATCCTAGAAGTTTGCTGAAAAGGGTATCTGAATCTCTGTCCCAATCTGTTGTTCTGAACCTATACCTGCAAGAAAAATGGTTTGTTTTTTTGGGGGGAGAGGTTTTCCTTAGTCAAACCCTAAATTAAGAATTAACCTTGAAATGAATAATTGAAATAAATAATGCTTGCAAGTAGTAGAATTAAATCTAATAATTAAGTTATGATATTCAAATAGATATGCAATTGTATTTTGAATGTAAACAAGTATGTGAACATGAAAGCTTGGACTCAATTAGAAACCATAAACCTCCATAATTTTATGCTTGGAATCCACCTTGAAGGGAGAATGAATGAGTCTTTAGGATGCACAAAGGATCTTGAAGGAAGATCACTCCACCATGATGGATAGATCTAGGGTTTGAATGATGAATCTTTAATGCTTGAACCAAATCCCTTCAAAGGCTTGAAAGCTTGAATCCTTGATCTTCAATGGAGAACTTGGATGCTTGAGAGGAAGAATTGAACACTTTGAAAGCTTGAAAACATGTATAACAATGGATTCTTGGACTTTTTTCTTGATCACACTTCCTTCATTTTCACTTAGTTGATGGTTAATAATTGTTAGAGAAAATGAGAGGAGAAAGCTTCCTTTTATATAAAACTAGGGAAAAATATTCTAGAGAGGCCTACATAAGATAATTAAATTCCAATTAGACCCATTCCCCTAGAAGAGGACCTATATTAAATATAATTTAATATTTGTCACTTCAGAACCCAAAACAGTCGACCCAGAAGTGGGAAATGAATTTTTGATGACCTCCAGCAGCCAACAGACTTCAAGATTTGAAAGGGGGACCCAGGTCAAGGTCAAGGTCAAGGTTAAGGTCTTCCTTGACCTAGGTCAAGGTCAAGGTTGACCTTGACCCAGGGAGTCAAGACCCCTAGAAAACATGGCAGTTGGGATGGGAGGTGTTCGGAGAGGCCGAATCCAGGTCCTAAATAGACACAAAAGTAAGAGAGGATGCAGAAATGAGAGGACAATGTGATAGTGGTCAAAAAAATCTGCTAAGGAGTGCTAAACATTCTTAACATGCAATTTCTTCCATTTTAAGATGATACAATAACATATATTTCCATTACCAACCTTTTTACTATTTTGGCATACCCAAAATTGATGCCCTGGATTGGTCCTTGTCTTGGAGGTCCTCAACAAGCAGGGGCCAACACCACATTGACACATTGGAAAATTCATTACACTCATCACATGTATATGAATAATTCACCATTAGTACAAAATTAGTATTTAGAATACATGAATATTAAACAAAGCTCAACTAATGTATTTAGATGCCTTTTTATATCATTTTTCATGATGCATGTGATAGTGGACTACATTATTTTAATGTGTCTGATACTATAATCTTAACAAAAAAATGATAATTGTAATCTTAATTCTAACTATAATGCAAAAAAAATATTTGTAATCATAATTTGAATCATAACATAACCCTATTTCTAAACCTAACATTGATTATAATTATTGAATGTATATAAATTGTGTGAAGACAAACATAAATTGAGATTGATAGGGATTAGATTTTAAATTTATACTAAAGTATACCACATCACATTTTAAGAAAATTAAGACATTCCATATAAATGAATTCCAAAAAAAATAAACATAACATGAATATAGATTTCAAAGTCACAAACTAAAATATGTTGATATAATTTCCAATGACAGTTTAGCCTCCAAATACTCCAATCATAAATACTAGTAGGTGTGGCTGTCTACAAGTCAAAACTACTATTCAATATTATATGCAAGTGTCTAAATTTGATTTTGTGGAGATTTTTTCATCATAGACTTTTCGGATCTCACTCCATGATTCAATTTTGAATGAAAGAGAGTTCAAAAAGATGTAAGATGGCAGCTCACATAGTACATTCTAAAACATCCATGCCTTAGACTCTTGAAAAAGTAACATTATATCCATACCAAATTGAATAAAAGATAAGATGATTAGAAGAACAAGACACATTCCAGTGTAGCATTAATAGGTAATAATTTCACTATTTGGAATGTTGAAATAATACAACTATTAACATACCTATAATTAGCTTTATTTATATAACAAAACTATTAATAGGAAATAATTTTGATATGTAACCATTAACAAAGCACTTTTGAAGTTAAAAATAATTTATAAGGTCAAATATGTGGATATCAGATAAGATAATAGTCATAAAGAAATATGTTTCCTCATCGAGGAGTATGCTAAAAAATCTTACAAAAAGAAAAATTAAATCATATAAAAGTCATATAAGAGTATGAAATAGTTATCTGTGAAATATCCATATAAAAGTTACGATACTCCTCCAAACTTCATTTCGATATATATGAGTCCCTCCTCTTCAGTCATTATCAGGAATCCTTTGGCTCTTGCAGTTTCAACCATAAAATTTTCATATGCCTTTAGTACAGTATATGGAACTATATTAGGGATAGATTTAAGAGCCTCATAAACATTATCCATTACTAAATCATCTTCTAAATGTGTATGATCCACTTTGATAGTTTGAGGCTTATTGAAGTCCTCATGTAGCTTTTTGAGAGTCTCACACATCACATCCATGGAACCGGCCATGCTTGCCTTCTTCCTTTTTGGCCTCCTTGATGACGATGTTTGAGTTTCTTTGTCTCTTGTATCAAATTAGTTGGATTGAAAAAACTCATCAAATTCAAATCAACAGTAGTCCCAATAATTGTGTCTATATCATAAACATAAGCCAAATCTAAAGACTCATCCATGGGGTTCCCTTCTTCTATCTCTTTAAGTGTCAAATTTGCCCTGTCTTCATCCATATCATTCCCCACAATGAAGGATAACTCATTGTAGTATTGGAACGACTGCCTCTTATACACTTTCACATTTTTGAATTCGTTTCCCTGCATATTGGCATAAATAATGAAATACTAATCATCTTGCATTACAAACTTTCAACACATGATTTTACTTAATTCAAAATAATTTCAATAGCATGTTACCTTAAGAAGCTCCTCCACTATGCTATCCTCTAGATCCATACATTGATTGGTCTCATTCCATGCAAAACCGCTTGAATTCCTCAAGTCTTTCCTTACTCCAAAACCCTGCTTCCATGTTTTGAGCTTGTTTTTTAAGTTATCTTTTGCAAGGTTCATATTCAAATTTTCATTGAACTTTCTTTCAATGGTAGTCCATGCTTCTTTTCTGAACCCCCCTTCTCCCTTTCTTCTAAGCTGGAATTTCTCTTGGAGAAAGTCTTGAAGCTTCCTTTTCATGTCTCTTGTCCATTAAACCTTATGTTTTGAAGTGGTTGTATGGGTTACTTGAATTTCATCCTCCATCCCTGTATGAATATAAATTAGACACATTTAGTCACATTTATTAGAAATATATAAATTTAGATAACTTCATATGCAAACCTTGCAAACTTTTAAGAAAATGTAATTGACAAGTGTAAGGCCTAACACTACAAAAGTCTAGATTCTTTTTCTGACCATTTAAAAATATAGAAAAATTGTTTTTCTTTACTAATCATGTGTTTGGTTTCTTGTAAGGTGATGTCTTCTAGAATTCAAGGTGTGCTATCGCAATTGAGGTAACTTTCACATACATCTAGACAAACTACTTTAATAGTAACCATATGCTCGAAGCTAAACAACAGCTAGGCACTAGGCACTTGGATTTCTACCTACTTGAGTAGTATTATTAAGCTTCCAGCAAAGGAATTCAGGTTCCCATAGTCGATGTTATGCTTCTATAATTGAGAATAGATACAAAAATATTTTAACTAAGATCAGCTTCAGTTTTATAAAATAAACTGCTAAATTAAATTTGACTATTCATGCAAAACTATAGTTTGTACAAGTTTTTCAAACAGACCCACTGTACAAATACCTGCAACAAAGTTAATAATTTCCTTTTGATTGTGAATGCATGGGCTTGATTCATTTTTTGTGCTCTTATTAGTGTGGTACCACCACCAACTTAGAGGTTTAGACAGGTAGGGATGAAACCCAAAACCATCATGGACTACCATACCACTGATTTTACTTCTCCATATCTTATGTGCCCCTCCTAGGAGTTTTAAACTTTTTATAATATCTCCAAGACTATGTATGCGCATATAGCAACTTATAACCAAATAATGATGCTATTCATTTATATTTTGGATACAATTTTCATCATTATGAGAGGTATTGTATGTTCAACATGCTAGCTAGGCTTAGAAGTATCATAGAGTTAGTATGTATTCCACACACTTGTCAAAGCAGAAAAGTGGACCAAGAAATAATGGTTGTCAGAATGAAATTTGAGATTACTTAACCATATGTGAGCGTAGTGGAATTGACCACAAATTTTCACATCAATGTGAAGAGAACCTCCATTGAAAGGGTATAGGTCTATGGATTTTAAATTAAGTTTTGGTCTCGCTAGAATTGATAGAAGAGCATTTTTATAACTAGAAAATTCTTTGAAATTCCTGGATATCAAAAGGATTTTTGGAAGAAATTCAATGTGCTAAATGGCTTTCTGTAGTTGTAATTCTCTCACACAGTACCGGTCATATGTGGGAATTACCAAAAGATTTGTTTTATTCATCATATTTCCATTTTATACAAGTGTTAGTTTCTTTGGAAATTAGCTCAAAATATTGTATCATAGCCACGCTAGAAGACCCAAGCACCTGCAGTGTGCTTTATGATAGAAATTGAAAATAAATCATACCCATTGACAATCTGGAACCCAATAGCTTTAATGATAGAGAACTCCAACAACAAACAAATGATCTCAGATTCAAATTGTACCTAATCCATTTAAATTATAACTCAACACTAGAAATGATTTCCATTCCAGCCAATCCTATTCTTAATTAGCATAAAAATTCTCAATAGAAAACTATTGACGGGACTTTGTGATGGCCACGCCAACGGTAGATGAGTTTTCATTGAATACCTAAGTATCAGACAACTTCACCTGAAGAGGTGTGTGGGAGAGCTTTCTCTTTTATGCCTCCAAGTACTTGGTTATTAGGTCACGATGGTGCAGGCTTAACTTAGTTAGACAAGTGATTTTTTGTTTTGAGGGGATAGCTAGTTTTGACTCATAGACCTCTGAAACTTTGGGGATAATGGGTTTCCTGAAAGCATAATTTAATATCCGACAAAGAAATAGAAAAAGATAGAACAGGGTTAGTATAGATCTCTAACTATATCCATGAAATATATTCTCTTAACATCAACAAAGTTCTAGATAAAATAAACAACAGATACTAGATATACGCACAACCTTCAATCAAACATATATTAGTAGCAAAGCAAAGTATTTCATTGAATCATTACAAAACTGGAACAAAGGACATAAGACAATATACAACATGAGAAGTGTTTTGCTAACTCTGGGATAAAAAACAACATAGATCTCGGAGCCGAATGGTGCTCCTCATTCTTTCATTAACTTCTAATCTAGCTTCACTGGTAGTTACACTAGCGGCTCCAAGGGAGCATTAATCTACTATAAACTTCTGAGAAAACTAGAATTCTAAAAGACTAAAAGCTTGTACTACTAGTATACAGCTAAATCATCAATTTTTTGACCCTTCAAAATGGCGTCAGACTTTGTATTTATAGAAAGTTCTAACTACCTAAGGGACTAACCCTATGCAAGCTATTTACATTATATTACATTATTTACAACCGGTACTACTTGCACTGTCAGAATTTCCTAATATAATACAATCATTTGAGAAGAGAAGAGAAGAAAGAAAGGAAAGAGCCCTGGGAAAACTGTTATTGGAAAGAGTATCCCCATACTAGTAGACATGATGGATCTTCCTTAAGTGATCTGGGCCATATACCCTCTTTAATGTTCTTCTATACTTTGGTTACTTGGGAAAGTAGAGGTATGCCGAAGAGTAAATGCCAGAATGGCACCTCGGCATTCGAGAGGCATCTGCAGTGAACCAATGGATTAACAATGACTAGTCACACCAAGAAGGATAGCCATGGACCTAGAAACATGTTATAGATAGTGGTTGGTCAGCTTGAGAGAGCTGTCGACACTCATCACTATAAATAATACAAAAATGTGGAACCTAGGGTCCGGGGTCTGGGGTCTGCGAGCTTACACTCCAAGAATAAAGAATGAATGCCTTATCTTTTGACTCCACAACCACCTTGGCTACATCGTGGGATTTGAGAAACACTTGGGAGATTTCCACCATGGTGGTGCTATTAACATTTCCCCCTAGTCAAAATTGAGCCTCAACCACCTTATCAAACTTACCAATTATGGAATAAATGGGAGTGTAAGGCCCAAGGCTAAGAGGATCAACCGATGTAATTTCCTTCATAAGGGCAGCATACTGATCCAAAGGAGTTTAGATCATCTGCAATTGTTCTTCAAACACTCGTACTAGTTGCTTGTCAGTTTTGACTTTGAATGCAAGTCTGGAGTATTGAGTCTGGAGCAACCCATATGATTCATCCCCTCGAATGCCAATGTTTATTAACTCATCTTCCCCAAGATCCAGAATCTCTGATGAGATATCTCTCCAATATTCATATTTCTTGATCTCTCACTACCACTGGGGAAGGGTGGCCTCTATCTTCTTCACTAAATCATTCGCACAAAAAAATATGGGAGAGAATCAGACAAGAAACTTCTTATTGCCCCCACCTGATTAGTGATCCACTCATCTACTACTAATGCCTTCTTCTTCATAATTTTCATAGTATCAAGATCACTCTATGGTAGTGGTGTCTTGGGGACTGGGGGTCTGGGTGTTTTGAAGGCAAGGGGGCATACCAATTCTCCCAGGAGTCCCAAAAGGTTGGCATTGGCTGCTTTTAGCTCCTGGATCTTATGAGACTGTTTCTCATATCGGGCCTGAATAGCCTGACCCGCTTCACTTAGGAGGTCCAGTTCCCCCTGCTGAGTTCTTTTGTCCAGAGAGACCTGTGTGATCACATATTCTTTGGCAGCTACCTCAAAATCATCTTTTCCTACTGGAGGGGTGGTGACTATTGCCACAATGTTGCCATCTGGGGCCCTTCTAGTGTTGTGAAGGGTACAAGCCTTCTTAGGCTTCTTAGAAATTTGGCTTTTGGCCAACATCTCAGCAAGTGATAGTGTGATCATGATATTAGTTGAGGCCTTCCTTTTCTAAGCTTCCACTAACCACTACGATGGGGCAACAAGCCCACCTGTCATCACCATCCCCGAGCTTGAACTGTCTCCAGGGTTCAATTCAATTTCACCCCCTGATGTATTGTCTGTTGTATCGGTGGGGTCCTTGTATATGTGTTCTTTATCTCCCTCCCCATCACCCTCAAAAATGGTGTTCTCTAGTGGACTAGGTGGTGGAGGAGGGAGAGGCAGCTCATTGAGATCTCCCTGCTAAAAAATGGTCGCAACTTTGTTGGTCGCCACATTCGGTGGTGTGAGAAAACTTTGATTATCGGTTAAAGTCCAAGAGGAAAGCATCAGAGGTTATGGTTGGTCTCAAAGGTCTGGTTCCCTCTTCAGCCAATATCTTTTCTACGATTGGGTTGTTCCTTTGTTCTTGTGGCACTTCCTTTTCACCTTCATCTTCATTAAGTCAGAGCTCACCTTCTTTGTGGGATGCCACATCTTCTAGCTCTGTTGACTCAAGTATGGGGACTTTAACTTCTTGTCCCTCTATCTCCTCTATGGCATATTCAACCATACCCTATAATTCTCCAAGATCTCCCAAATGGAAGAATTCATCAAGATTGATCTGTGCTATCTCCAGGAGACTTGCTGGGTGATCCTCTTTTTTGGAGGAGGAGGAGGAAGAAAGTACCTCAACCTCCATTACATCTTCAAGCTCCAGGCCTGGATTCTTGCTTTATGGGGACCAAATTTACTTTTGTTTCTTTCTCCTTTTAACTGGCACTTTGGGCTCTGTAGCTATAGTTGCTCTGGCAATTTATGCTTCACATGCTGCACATAATAAAATAGCCAAGGATGGAGAACATCCTAGTGGGGGACAGGAGCCTACCAGGATAGCTCCAAGACCAAAAGTCGCTCTGTAGTTTGCTGCATCCATTAATTTCTAGCAGTGCTCCAACTTATCACCCAGCTACTCCATCAGGGAGCAAAAATGGGATCCAGGGCCTTAGGTGGGGTGGCAACTTTCTTCTTTCTGTGGGCTTTGGATTGCTTTGGGGCCAAGGAACTTGAAGCTCCAAAACAATGCTTGTCTGAACGAACACTCTTTGGGAAGACCTTCTTGAAATACAACTGAATGTGCTCAATTACTACTCTCAAGATGGCCTCAACATCCAAAATTTTTGGTGTATCCCAGTCCACCAGAGGGAGGTCCATCTTATCTACACTTGTCTCTTTATACTTGGGGTCCTCTGGCAGCCCGGTGTCTGAAACAGTCCATGGGAATGTCTATAGCTTGAGTTGTTCCATCATCCCTTTTTTTATCCTTGTGTAGTATTGCTTCCAGACATCGTAGTCATCCTGGAATTTGGCCCTAAAATATTCTATGTGTCAAACATGGGGGTTCACCCCCTTTGGCATCAACCTTGCCAGTCGCCCAAGGGGATCATAATCCTTGCAATGGAAATAATATTTTTCTAAGTTAAGACTGCTTAGCTCATTTTATGCTCCCCAGGCTGTGGCTAGGGAATAAGAGCATTCCCTATAAATATAAGGGAATGTCAGAGTGGTAACTTTCTTGATGGCAGCCAAGGCATGGGCCTCCAAAATCTATCGGCATAACTCTAACAAAACTACCCTGTCCCCACAATCTTTGGGTAACAAGAAGGGCTCTCTGGAGATCTGGATACCTAAATGTACATATGCTAGGAAAACTAGATGAAGTATCATCCCCACACACCAACCAAATTTATAGCCTGCAGAGATAATCTATATCCCCGATCACTAGTGATCACCTTGACCCTGTGAAAGATGAAGGCATCGTTGACTCTGCAAAAATGTGAGAAGATCTGATCCCACTAAATCTGGGGGAAGTGGTCCCATGGAGAGACCTTACTAGATCCTTCCCCAAGAATACCAACCATTCTTAAACCTTACATCCCCTAGGAATACCGAGCAAGTGGCCAGAGGACGTAGGAAGTCATATAGAACTTCCGCTCTAAGTCGACCCTCCTCCGTTGGGCATCTACATGTTTGGCAATGATATCAATCTAGTGAGTGTTATTGATGGTCATACCATATAAGAAATAATAAATCTAGGGGGAGAATTCCTAGGCATGTGGATCCCTAAAGATCCTGCATAAGAAGATAATTCCCGCCTGGATGGGCTCCTTAAAGTAAGAGTGATGAATCTTTGTCTGCATCTTCTTGTATTCCTAGCATGAATTTTTCATCCAATGTGTGTTGAGGTGGAATCGGGCCATGTCTTCTACATCCTCATACTATTGGAGGGCCTTGGCCTTGGTGAGAGAAATAGCTCCCACAAATTGTGGGATATGCCACCCTCTAGCAATGGTGTCATGGTCCAATTTGACAATGGACACTCGGAATTCAAAGGGTGTAGGGGAAACCAACATAGCAGCTATACTGCCTGGATGATAACCCCTAGCCAGAACAAAATTATCTTTGTTACTTGTACTGAGCATGGAAAACTAGTTGCTTGAATGATTCCGGATGTCGCTAAGTTAACTAAGATAGAGTCATTTGAGCATCAAAGTTGATAGATCATCTGAATAAAGCCCTTCAATTCAGCCCATGTGCCGACATCTATGTCGATGATCTCTTTAAGTGCAGACTCAATTCATGACCCATTAATTATCCTATTATTATTATATTTCTAGGTTAATAGAAGCTTTGCCAATGTCTTTTCTACCTTGTTCTTCTTGCTGGTGTCTGTAGAGACACTTGGGAGTTTCAGACTCTCAGGAGGTGAAGATCCTGAAGCCATTTATTTCTTACTATAACCTGTACTTGCAAACTAGACCACCATCAATACATAAACATTGAGAGATTCTAGATTCTAGAGGCGTTGAGAATATCTTTTCCTTTTCACCTGAAATGGAGAATCATTAGGGCATCCTAAATGGGATCATATGTTCAAAATTCTATAAAATTTTAACATATAAAATACTTCTCGGTTACTGAGGATCCAAAATGATAACTTAAAAAGAGGGCACTTGATGTATAAAATTCCATATTAATTAACACGCTTGACACTAACTTGAAAAGATACCGACCGCCAAGAATAAGACAGGTTGCCCTGTTGCCGTACTTCAACACGTGGCTACCCACTCAGCTGAGTAATGACAAAATTGGATAGCTACTTTTGCATGAGTGGCATGAATGCCATTTGGGATGGGTTTTAATTTTTCATTCATGGGAACTAATTTTTCCATTAAGGAAGAAAGGACATAGGAGAGAGAAAATTAATGGCCTGCTAACAAGCTGACCTCTGTAATTGACACACCTACCTCCTCATTGTCTAGGGCATTACCAACCTAGGTGGTGAGCCTAGTTATTGAACAGACATGGTCTGAGACCTCGTAAATAATGAGGAAGATAATGGGTCATTTAGGGGAAACTCCCCTAACACACAGTTGGACAAACAATCTCAGAAACACCATGTTTCTAGGAAAGGACAGGGTGAACAACGTATTTTCAATTCACAAAATTTACAAATAGGGAAAAACTTACAGTGAGCTATCAGAGCTTGCACACTCAGACCTATAGCTCTGTCGACCAAACTTATAGAGAATGGCCCACAAAATCTACCACACTGAGAAACCACAAGGTACTTACAGCATACATACAAAAATACACAAGACATAGCTAAAACCAAATAGATTTATAGACTCCCTAGTAGGAAGCGGATGATATTTATAGGAATTTACAGCCCAAGTGGGCGGGTGCCTTTCCTTCTGAGTTGGATAGCTACGAAGGGAAGAGGACAAACTAGAATCAAGAATAGCATCGTTCTGAATAGTAGATGCAATCTTGAGTAGAAAAATGGATGAAAAATGACCAAGAACAAATGTGGAAAACAAAGAAAGAAAGAAAAATGGAACAGCCGTGCAAAAAAAGTAGGAAGCTCATAGAAAAATGGGACACAGAAGAAACACAAAAAAATAGGAAGAAAATAGAAAGGAAACCAAAGAAAAATCTCAAGGGCCTACCTAGATCTTGAGACATCAAATGGAAGGACCTGAAACTACTTCACTCTATCACCTAAACACTCCACCAAACTTGACGAACACACCTCTACACCTTCTAGCCCAAACGTTTTGCTCAGAAGAAAAATTGCTCCTCTTTAGAAAAGTTTGACAGAAGGTAACTTGTTTAAGGTAAGTGTAAAAATAAAAAGGTAAAACTCCTTAAGTAATGCCTGGGAAAGCACATTAATTACCAAAAGTGACTTTGAGAGACATGTCGACAGCCGGGATCCAGACCCGCAAACACTTAACGGTCATCCCTCTTCCAAAGAAAAGAAAACGATCGACGGGCATAGAAGATTCACATTCACCCACTTGGGGACAACACTCTAGGACACAG
The DNA here is from genome assembly GCA_018584345.1 of Thuja plicata. Lineage (NCBI taxonomy): Eukaryota > Viridiplantae > Streptophyta > Pinopsida > Cupressales > Cupressaceae > Thuja > Thuja plicata. Next base: position 63,821 of record MU226578.1, on the reverse strand, counting down.
ATCCCCGAAGAAACAATGAAAAAAAAAGGGAAACCAAGACTAGGCGGGACCAGAAAAGCCTGGGAGAAACAAGTAACCAAGCCAAAGAAACAAAAAGAAAGCAAGGAAAAAAACTGAAAAAGGGGAAAAATGAAGAAAAGAAAAAGTGGGACGCAGGATTTTGCGCACAAAAAAGAAAAGAAGGGTATGTAGGGAATAACAAATGGTGTCTCTCTGGGAAAGATGCCTTGTGCATTTGAGAACTCCAAAACTCTGGTTGAAACTATTGGGGACCTTATCATCAATAGAGAAGCCGCATCATGTTGTGACTCTAGAATCGGGGAAACTTGCTGAGATGTTAATACTGATTCTTCCACTCCATGTGTCATGGGCATTAGATGAAGGGACAAAGATAGAACCTGGTTGGAGAGAAGACAGATAAAATTCACTGACATAGAAAATTTGACACCACCATGGGTATTTCATGTTTTCCAGAGATCCGTATGTTCTCGCCCCTAACTCATTTATCATTCCTCTTTTTTTTTTTGAATGGGACAGGTAGTATTTCTTTCACCTGGGTCCTCAAGATTATCTTGTTACTATGGTGGTACTTATTTCACCTAATCATCCTTTTGATTATTGAGTGGAGTGATAAAATCTGGCCTGGAAAAATTTTCAAGTTATATTTTTTTTGCTTAGGCACCCTTCGTAAAGAGTGCAGTCGATCTATCTTTCTTCGAACCCCATTTAGTTCTTAGTACTTAAGTAAATCCATTTTTTGAAATAACAGCTGGCCTTTGTTTCCCTGGGGAGAAATATCAATATGTAGATCATAGAAGATCCTCTGACACTCAAAATCCCATGTAAATAAATTCTCAGGATGAGGATAAGGCTAGACTCATTATACCATTCAGTTTCAGACCACTAAAATGCATGAGGGCAATTTATCAACTTATGCAACTATTATGTAAAAGATACCATTCCAATAGGAGAGGGGAAAACACTGGGGAAACCCAAAAGAAAAGAAACCAAAAGGAAGAAGGAGAAAGGACAGACACGACACCAAAAGACTAGGGCAAAAGCCCCCAAAACTATTTACAAGAGAGGTTGTGCTGGAGCGACACACCCAAAGGCTACTTACAAAGGGTTTACACAAATGATACATCTCCTACACAAGAGTTCTTTCTTTTGCCTCGCTCAAAGTAATGTTTAAGGAACTGCCCATTGGCAGGCAGTGGGACAACTTCTCTAGTTAAGGAACTCAGGCAGTATGTGTTGGCTCCACAAATTTTAGAGATTTGATAAGGTCCAAGATAAAGCCTCTAGAACTTGGTATGTTTACCTTTCTTCTCCCGGGCCTTGTCCCACAAAGGACCAAGTTTGAGAGTTGAAAAGCCTTGAATTGGGCTCTTTTGTCAAACCAGCATTTGACTACATCTAGGTGCCTTCCAAAATGTTCTAGTGCATGATCTCTTTGCTCTTCTAGCCGTACCAAGTTAAGGAGACGCACCTAAACAATCTTATCCCAATTTGTAAACTCTTCAATGAACTATAAGAGTGGGATTTGTAGGTTCACCGAGAACACTGGATTTATTCCATGCACCAGATGAAATGGGGAAGTCCCCAAAGAAGCCCTTATTTGGATGTGGTCTGCACACAAGGAAAACCTCAATTTTTTAGTCCAATCTTGGGGATTCCTTTCGATCAAGTGCTTGATTACTTCTAAAAGGTTCTTTTTGGTTGATTATGCTACCCCATTTTCCTCCGGGTAGTAATTACTAGAAAACTTTAGGGTAACACCCCTATCATAGGCCCACTCTAGTAATTGAGAAAAGGAAAATGCTGGGTCATTATCGCACACCAGGGCATAAGGCATTCCAAACCTAGTGATGATATTTTCTTTGATAAAATGGATCACTACATCTACGTTGTTAATTTTTCATGGTATAGCTCCAGTCCACCGGGTGCAATATTCAGTGGAAATTAAAATATACCAGTGGTTCTCTGTCGAGTTGGGATTTATTTCTCCTATAAAATCAAACGCCCACTAAGAAAAATGTCTTGCTTCGAATACAGGTTGGAGAGGCATTGCCGGATTCCGCTCCCTTGCAGTGGTAGTTTGTTAGGTGTGACATTTCCTTACATGTGCGTAGACATCTCAAAAAACATGGGGCCAATAATACCCAGCCCAGAGGAATTGATGAGTAGTAGCATCGACCAACCCGTGTAGGTGTGGCATTTGATATGCAAGTGGGTTTCATCCATAGCCTTACATAGCCCTTGTCCTTGGAAATGTTACATAGGTTGCATCTCAAGATCATATTCATGGAGGATGGTCATCCACTTCTCCCAGTGCTCACCTAGTTCACTTTGAAGTAATAAAGACTTGACAGCTTGGTCGGGGAGAATGGCATGCACTTTGCTACAAAGGATGTAGTGTCAGAATTTCTTGACTGCCCAAATGAGGGCAAATGCTTGTTTTTCAAGAGGTTAATATCGTACCTCTTCATTCTTTAAAGGGGAGCTCATGAAGGCAATGGGTCATTCTTCCCCTTCTATCTTTTGGGTTAATACGGTTGCAACAAAATGAGCAAACACAAAAGAATATATATGAAATGGGAGGGAATAATCTAGGCTAGCTAGGATAGGGGCCTCTGTGATAGCCTGCTTGATCTGGGCAAAGGCATATTTTTCCTCTGGGGTCCACTCAATTTTTGTATCCTTTTTCATCATATCGTCCCGAGGTTTTACAACCTCGATGAAACCAGTGATAAAACACTAGACAAAGTTGATCTTCCCAAAGAAATATCTCATCTCCTTCTTACTACCTGGCATTTGAATTTTTAGCAATGCTTCAACTCATTCAAGATCAATAGATATTCCTTTTTCTGAAATGATATGTCCTAGCAATTTTCCCTTCGTTACTTCAAATATGCATTTCTTTGGGTTGAGGGATATGCCGAACTGGCAACACCTTTTCCAAATTTTAGCTAGATGGGTCGAGTGATCACCTCTCTTGAGAGAGAACATAGTTAAATCATCAATATATATGATTATACATTTGTTGACTAAGCCTTCGAAGGCTATGTCCATGGCTTTCTAGAATGTGGCCCCAGCATTAATCAACCTGAAAGGCATTCTTCTGTAGGAAAATGTTCCCCACTTGGTGGTGAATTTCATTTTGGATCTATCTTCAAATTTAACCATAACCTGGTTATATCCAGATTATCCATCCAGAAAGGACATCATCTGAGAACCGTTAACAATTTTTAATACCTCATCTAGTGAGGGGAGGGGGTTATATCTTTCTTTGAGGCTTTATTTAGACTCTGGAAGTCAACACATAGTTGGATTTCCCCGTTCTTCTTCCAAAATTGTACTAGATTGGCCACCCATGTGGTATGTCAGATGGGGAAGATTATCCGAGCGGCCAATAGCTTCTAAAACTCTTGATGGATAAGAGGATCAATTAGGCAATTGACTGGTCTCTATTTTTTCCAGAATGGCTTGGCATCCAACTTCAGGGGGATGGTGTGTGTCATGATAGAAGTATCATAGGTCTTGAGATCTTCATATTCCTAGGAGATTATGTCAATATATTCTCGGAGGGCCACGAGAATCTTCTCTTTCTCTTTGGGAGAGAAAGAGGTGCCAATGTGGACGATCTTCTCTTCACCACCCTTCCCGATATTTTCCTTTTCATATTTTCCCCCATTCGGGGTTCAGGATGCTCTGTCTTGAGCTTGTAGGTTAGATTCAAAGATCTATTTGAGGGAAACCATCCCCTTAGGGATGGTGTTAGTAGGTAGGTCAAGGATTCTGCCCTTATTTTCTTCTTGCCCAGTATCATCAAGTTCTTCTTCCTCCATAATCTGGTCTTCAAAGACACCAACATTTTCCATGAAGGAGAGTATGTGTCTATCATCTTCAAAGACTTGAATATTAGTTACATTATCGGGTACAAAGGGAGTGGGCATCATTTCAACTAAAAATCTTCAGAGTTGGGAACCCACCATAGGTTCCAAAGTACTGGCTAACACTACTAGTGCATCTAGAACATAAATCCATTTCTGGGGAATCACTTCGATACCAAAAGCATCAAAATCCTCAATTAATCTCTATGCCCAGTTATGATAGGTGGTCATTCATTTATCATGGCATGTGTATTGGCTCTGGATTTGCTAGACTATAAGTTCTGAGTCACCCATTGCCCGAAGGCGTGTGACTCCTTTTCTAAGGGCCAATAGGAGCTCAAGGATCAAAGCCTCATACTCCATTATGTTATTGGTGTAGTCAAATTGCAATCAGTACAATGCGAGGAAAGACTTTCCTCGAGGGTTAATCAATTCTACACCAGCTCCAAAACCCTATTTAGATCAGGATCTGTCAAACTTAAGGATCCAAAAATCACTATTGGCACGTTGTGGTTGTAAATCCTGGGAGGGTATCACAGTTGGTTTGGGATGGGGGATAGGCTCAGGCACATCCACTGACTGGGTAGATATGGGGGCTGAAACATCCCCTGGAGGAATCTCCACATGAGGTTCCTCAGATGGTGGTCCATTGGGAGTGTTCATGGTTGGACCATTTTGGGTAGGGCCTTGCCTCTACATTGTTCTACTTGAAATTATTCGAGGCTGACCTTGGTGGCATCTACACATGGTGCACATTCCATCTCTGAATGATTTTGGTAGTGGACTCAGCACCAAGTGTTAGACAATAGGGAGGCTAGATTTTCCTTGTCACCTTGGGACTTCACATCCTATTTCAGCTCCATGATGAGGTTAAGGATCCTTCGAGTGATGATAGGATCTTCATTGGGTATTTCTCTGCCAGAGATGAAATCTAAGGTTAGGATTTCTTTAGCCTTGTATAACCCAGTCTCTAATTCAGAAAAAGGGATTTTGCTGACCTAGCCATAGTCAGTGAGATCCTTCTTCATCTAAGGTTCTCTCTCTACCCTAATTTTATTAGCGTATCCCCTTCAATGGAGCCATAAATGGGAGAAATCAGTCAAGATATATCCATTCAATTATTTAGACCAATTCCAACTCAAGAGCATCCCATAAGTCTTAGGGATGTCAACCACCTAGATATCAATGATGCTAGATATTTGGGGATCTTCTACCAACTGGATTGGGACATTTTTTAATTCCCCCACCATTTTAATAGCAGTATTTTCCAGCTAGAAGACCGCTCCTTTGGACGGTGTGGGAGTTCGTCTGAGCTTCTTGTAGATGGATAATGGCATGACATTACCTAAAGTTCTATAATCCACTAAGAAGTTGTGTAGGTTTTTACCATAAATTTTGAATCCAAGAAAAAAGGGAGGATCTTCTGTACTCCCTTGAAATATGGCCACATTAGTATCATCAAATTTCACAGACTTAGGTAGGCGATCACTTGATTCTGGGTTCTCTAGGTATCGTAGGAGAGACTTCCTCTACTCGGGACAACTAAGAAAGACTTCCATCAAGGTCATGGTGGTGGTAGTATTTTCCATCACTTTAGTGATGTAAAACTTTCCTTTAGAGGCCCAAGGAGCCTTTCCACTAAAATTGTGTGTATTTGTAGGTGTGAGTCCTTTGGGAGGGGGTGGGTTAACATTCGCCAAAGGGTCCGTCAGGCGATTCATAATCTATGGTGGAATCGATGTCATAAGGGGAACCTTGTTTGACTAGCTCTGCATGTTGTAGGTAATCTTGGGGTTGGTAAAGGAATTAGCCTCAAATGTTGGGATGGAGTTGTCAAAGAAACCCTGTAAGTTGGGTTCTTCCCTATCTTTTTCTCTATCACCGAAAAAGACAGTCTCACACGCAAAAGTAGAGAGATGTGGTTCGGCTGAGGATTCCGGAGGAGGAGAGTCAGTTTTTTTTTTCCTATCAAACTGGGATATCAAGATGATCTTCTCTAGTGTGGTAGAGTTTACCTCAGAATGTGAACCAGTGCCATGTAGTCAGCACCAAGATGTTAGAGGGTGGAATTCAGCAATTTATGCAGAATGACTAGGTCTCGCGCCCCTTGGGTGTTAGGCTGACTTGGGGGACACCCCCATTGTTTGGCATGTTATTCCATTGTTGGTTGGGCAGAGCATTGTTGTTTCCACTATTATTATAGTGATTTTGGTGTCCAGAGTTATTGGAACTATGTTGTCCCAAAAAGATATTCCCCCTTTGGGAGAGGTTGGTCCCATGGGACGTGGGGGGTCCCATTTTCAGCTGTCCTGTGTCAGTGGTGAGTGAGGAAACTAATCGTCAGAGGGATTCGACCTCAGTGGATAACTGGGTAGTAGTTTCACAAGGTAGCGACTGGGGTTGTGGGGTAGGTGTAGATGCACTTGCCACTGGTGGAGGCAATCTTCTGGTTGTTGGCATCTAGAAGAAAGGTATTCCAGATGATGGGGGTGTTGTGGTTTGCTGTTGTGCCTAGGGAGTGTACTCCAGGTTTGGGGGATTTTGATGGGGAGTGGGATAAATGTACCTGGGTGTTAGATTGATTGTAGGGGCACCCAATTCTGGATGGGGTCATATCCTCCCGAGTAAGTTGTTCCTCTAGGAAGCGTGTTATAAGGTAAGTCTTGATCGATACCATGGTGAGATTTACTCAAGTTCTGAGATAGCTCAAGGTTGAGGTTGTAGACTATAGCCAGGGCATCTCTATTATTGGTGGTGGTGGTTCTCTAAAGAAGGGTAGCGACAAATGGGTCCAAGGCATTAAGGTACATTTGGATAGTCACGTCAGTAGATGGGATGAAGGGTCACGTACACCACTTCAAGGCCCTTTGGAATCAATGGTTAAAGGTTGCTAGGGGTTTATTAGGCTCCTTCCAAATAGAGATAAATTGATTGTGAGACCAAGTTGGGTCCACATGGACCCAGAACGTCGATAGAAAGGCGATCTCCATGTCTTGCCAACTATTGATGGAGTTGGCAGGTAATTTTAAGTACTAGTTCAACTTGCTTTCTCCGAGAGATAGGGGGAACATTCTACTGACCACATCCTCATACTGGATGTGATGTCAATTCATAGCATATGTATATGCCTGTAAATGTTGTTTAGTGGTTTGAGGGCCTAAATGCTCATACTTTGGACAGATCTTCTCTGACTACGGAGGAAGGTCATTTATAGTGTTGGGGAACTATCCCATGGGAGACCCAGTGTTATTGAAGTAGGCAGTCATCAGGATGTTAAGGTTGATAGTGAGATTGGTCGCTAGAATGGGTTTGTTAACCTAAATGTTCTAGGGGTCTACAAAGCCTCTAGTTGTGGGATGGAAAGGTTGTTTCTTCTAGTAGGTCTTCGCTCAGACGGGAGGTCCTAGTTTAGCAAACTCTCCTAGGTTAGGGGTTGAACGCAATATTCTTTCGTATTGCAAGGGTGAAAATGACCCTAATCTATGGAAAGTTTGATGTCTAAAACTACTACTTGGAGAGCCCTTAGGAGGTGTGGTGTCAAAGTTTTCAAGGGAGGATGAGCTCATGCCCTCCTTCTAGCACCAGTTTCTGTTGATGGGACTTTGTGATGACCAAACCACGCTAGATGAGTTTTCACTGAATACCAGAGTATCGGCCAACTTTGCTTAAAGAGGCACACAAGAGAGCTTTCCCTCTTGCACCTCCAAGCACCTGGTTATTGGATCACAATGATGCAGGCTTAGCTTATTTGGACAAGTGACTATTTTTTTTGATGGGATAGCTAGTTTTGACTCATAGACCTCTGAAACTTTGGGGATAATGGGTTTCCTGCAAGCATAATTTAATATCTGGCAAAGAAATAGAAAAAGATAGGACAGGGTTAGTATAGATATCTAACTATATCCATGATATATATTCTCTAAAAATCAACAAAGTTCCAGATAAAATAAACAATGCATACTAGATATATGCACAACCTTGAATCAGACATATATCAGTAAAAAGCAAAGTATTTCATTGAATCGTTACAGAATTGGAACAAAGGACATAAGAAAGCATACAACATGAGAAATATTTCACTAACTCTGGGATCAAAAACAACATAGAGCTCAGAGCCGAATGGTGTTCCTCATTCTTTCATTAACTTCTAATCCAACATACTAGTAGTTATAGTAGTGGCTCTAAGGGAGCATTAATCTACTCTAAACTTCTGAGAAAACCAGATTGCTAAAAGACTGAAAGCTTGTATTACTAGTGGACAGCTAAATCATCAATTTTTCAACCCTTCATAATGGCGTCGCACTTTGTATTTATATAAATTCTAACTACCTAAGGGAATAACCCTACACTATCTATTTACACTATATTACATTATTTATAGCCGGTACTACCTACACTGTCAGAATTTCCTAAACTAATACAATCATTTGAGAAGAGAAGAGAAGAAATAAAGAAAAGAGCCTTGGGAAAAATACCATTGGAAAGAGTGTCCTTGTACTTGTAGGAATGATGGATCTTCCTTAAGTGACCATGTCCATATGCCTTCTTTAATGTTCTTTTGTACTTAGGTGACTTGGGAAAGTAGAGGTATGCCAGAGAGTAAATGCCAGAATGGCACCTCAGGGTCTAGGAGGCATCTACAGTGAACCAATGGATTAACAGTGACTAGTCATACCAAGAAGGATAGCCACTGACCTGGAAACATGTTGTAGATAGTGATTGGTCAGCTCAAGGGAGCTGTCAACACTCAACATTATAAATAATACAAAATTTGGGAACACGGGGTCCGAGGTCCAAGAGCTTACGCTCAAAGAATAAAGAATGAATGTTGAGGGAAACTTTTGTTGAAGCATCCCTAGAGTCTAGGACATCTTACTAGCTTTTGAATTTTTCATGCCTCCAGAATCTAGAGGATTCCATCTTCCTCTATATCCTTCAAACAATCATGATGATCCACAGATCCCTCAAAATGGAGGCTGACACTTTTGGCCTTATCTTTTAACTCTACAGCCACCTTGGCTGCATCATGGGATTTGAGAAACACTTGGGAGAGTTCCACCTTGGTGGAACCATTAAAATTTCCCTTGGGTTAGAATTGAGCCTCAACCACTTCATTGAACATACCAATTATAGAATCAATGGGAGTGTAAGTCCTGGGGCTGAGAGGATCAGCCGACGTAATTTCCTGGAAAAGGGCAGGATACTGATCTAAAGGAGTCCGGAGCATCTACAATTTTTCTTGCAATACTCGTACCAATTTCTTGCCAATTTTTACTTTGAATGAAAGTCTGGAGTATTGAGTCTAGAGGAACCCATATGATTCATCCCCTAGAATGCCAATTTTTATTAACTCATTTTCCTCGAGATCCAGAATCTCAGACAAGGTATCTCTCCAATCTTCATATTTCTTGATCTCTCCCTGCCACTAGGAAGGGTGGCCTATATCTGCTTCGCTAAATCATTCACACAAAAAAAAATTTGGAGAGACTCAGACAAGAAACTTCTTATTGCCCCCACCTGATGAGTGATCCACTCATCTACCGTTAACACCTTCTTCTTCATGATTTTCAGAGTATCAACATCACTCTATGGTAGCAATGTCCTAGAGACTAAGAGTGGGTGTTACAGAGGTGAGGGGGAGCACAAATTCTACCAAGAGTCTCAAAAGGTTGGCATTCACTTCTTTTAGCTCCTCAATCTTATGAGACTATTTCTCATATCGGGCGCAAATATCCTGACCCGCTTCGCTTAGGAGGTCCAGTTCCCCCTACTAATTTCTTTTGCCCAGAGACACCTTCATGATCACATATTCTTCGGAAGGTACCTCAAAATCCTATTTTCCTGCTAGAGGGGCGGTGATTGTCGCCACAACCTTGCCATCAGGGGCCCTTCTTGTATTGTGAAGGGTATGAGCCTTCTTAGGCTTCTTAGGAATTTGTCTTTCATTGAACATATCAGCAAGTGATAGTGGGGTCGTGATAGTAGTTGGGGCCTTCCTTTTATGGGCTTCCACTTGTTGGTGCCCAAAAATGATGAATTGAATTTCCTTTGGACTTGCTAATCCAATGATGGGAAATCCAATTATTTTTGGCCAACTAACAGGAATGATCGATTACGATCCTCTTCCCCTACGCTTCTGGCTCTGCAGGACCAAGGTGGGTGAACCTTCACCTGAACAAGATTTTTATAGCAGATAACCTGTGTATGGAACTCAAAATTTCATCTCTCAAAGTATGGCAAGGAACTTGAAATAAATATAACTGAAATCAATATATCATGAACTTTAAATTGAAATACTTTAAGTAATTAAAAGAATGTTTATTAAATGTGTATGTAATTTGAAATGAACAGATAGATAAGATATCACAAAACTATAAACAATGAACTGAATAACTATAATCCAAATAATGATTAGACCAGTGCCTAATTCTACCATGGGCAATAGAGTCAAGATCATTCCAATCTTATGTTCAACCTTAGAGATAGTTTTACAAGAAAACTTATCACTTCAAAGGTGTTATGGAATGTACATGCAACCTAAAACAAATTTAGA
>MU226578.1:21334-31703 GCA_018584345.1 Thuja plicata | reverse complement strand
ACATAGTGATAGTTATTATATTTATGTTCAAATAAATGCTTGATATGTGTTATAGAGAGATATTCATGACTATTATAAAAATCTATGATGCATAAAATAGGGAGCATGATTGATTAATGAAGAGAATAAGGAATAGTAAGAAAATTTCTTGAATGCAACACCAAAATGTAATATGACATCAAACATGAAACAAGAATACATTACTATTTTACTATCAATAACATAGGACACCATTGTGATGAGGGCTATAGAATATTGTTATGGATTATTGTTGTGAATATGATGAGTTACCATGACTATCATGGAAGAATAGTACTATGTAAAATTTTCATAGAGATTAGGTCCATGTTTTCGAAAGTAAACATGTAATGAAGAGACATATATTCAAGTTTAAAATTAGTGAGATGAGTTTAAATTATCATATTATGACCAATGGAAGTGAATGCATTGAAAATGGTGTTCAAGAGCAATTTGGAGTCAAGAAAACATTGAGGACAATTATATTAAGCAGAGAAGGGTCATTGTTATTCAAAACAAGTAGTGGGGTAAATTCTAATTCATAGTAGATCATTACATGTTTGGTGTCTATATTAGCCATTTTTTATATTTACATTTTCTTAATTTTTGGTTAATTGTATACACAAGTCTTTATTTTTCAAAAACACAAAATTGATCTAAAGGAGGGAGCTATAGTTTCACAACAAGAATTAGAGAGGAATCAGTTATCTATTCACTCAATAGAGAGGTTATTTCAATAGGAGCAGCATCAAAACCTTGTGAAATTGTTAGGATGTTGCACTGAGAGAGATGAAAGGTTGATTTTTTATGAGTATTTTCCCAACAAGAGCCTTGAAGCCTTCCTCTTCAGTAAGTTACACTTGGTTTCGTCATCATTCCCTTTCTCATCGAGATTTTTAGTATTCCAACATTATTTGAAAGGCATGATAGTCTAAGAATTGGGATTGTAGATCCAGAAAAGTTTAGACTATTAGATTGGCAAAAATGTTATAACATTATCCTTGGGATTGCTCGCGGGCTTCTTTATCTTCACGAGGATTCACCGATGAAAATTATTCACAGAGATATTAAACCAAACAATATTTACCAGTGGGATTGGCCTCCATATAGCAAGGTAATATTTCCATTAAGATTCTTTTTTTTATTAATTTACTTGTATATTTATGGGGACGTTCGTTATGAAACCCTAGCTACATTACAAATCTAGCTAGGAAACCCTAACACTGAGAATGTAATGTCGTGTCCTCTAGAGTTTTTAAGGAAACATACCAGTATTAGGTTGATGCACAATTCTCATGAAGCCCTTCCTCCCACCCACAATCTAGCTAAGACAGAATGAAGTGAGTTTGATCACTTTTTTTTTTGTTTATATCTCGATTTGGTCAAAATTTTGACAATAAAGATAACTAAAGTTGAAAGTTTGACCTTTTCGGGACATAAACAAAAAAAAAAAGTGAACATCACAAGCCAAAATGACCTTTGGTCAAAAATGAAGGTAAAAAATGAGGCCCAAATGTATTAGTGATCTCCATCAGTATTGTATTCATTTTCTTCTTCTTCAACGATGTAACATAGCTTTTTTCTCTTCTAAGTGAAATCCTTTTACCTTTTGTATTTGTCTTTCTTTTCTCCATCATGTTCCTTTTTTGGTTTTTTAGGACTTATGTGTGCAAAGTGATTGATTTGTCTACAATTCCAACATTAAATAGGACTTTTTGTCGTGTATCTTCCTTCACCTTTTGGAAATTTCCTAGAATCAATGCTTTGAGTTCTTCCAACTCTTTCTCCTTGGCTACTAATCCTTCATATTCGTGAGAGTCATAAGCAATAGTCTTTAAAAAGACTCAATTTCATCCTGCACTAAGCTTCTATAGTGCCTTAATTTTTCATTCTCGACAAATAACTGACACCTTACCTGCTTAATGATCAATTCGGCATCACCTTTTGCAATTAGTCTTTTAACCCCTCTGAGCTTTTCTTCTTCCAATCCTAGTGGCAATGCTTTGTACTCATCCGTATTATTGGTATTCCTAAAATCCAATTTAAAAGATAAAGGAATACATTCTCCAAGAGGAGGAAAAATCACTACCCCTGCTCCTGACCCTGAGCTTGAACAACTGCCATCAAATTCCATTTTCAATAAACCCTCTTCTTCTGAAACCTTAGTAGCAGGCTCGATTTTACTGTCAGAGAGAACCACATAATTTATAAAATGACATTATTCATAGAGTATCTAAGCTTTGGGATTTTCTGAAGGAACTACCATATACTTATTTTTGGGTTCTAGCTCAAGTTTTATTTTCTTCTTGCCCACTAGGATAACCGCCTCAAACCAATCCATATTTATATCACCTCCCATGTCTTTGCAGAAGGTTCTACTAAGAAACATACAGTAGCTGGCTGGAATATCTGTGACTAGGATTCTTAGTTTCAAATGCTTGTTTGGGCATGTGGCAAGGACAGCTTGTGCATCTTTGACTTGACCCATCAACAGCACTTTCTTTCCATCCATAGAATAACACCGGCTGAATGTCTTGGTTAGAGTGAGGCTGAGGGCTTTAGAAACTAGGGCAGACATTATATTATTGGATTCACCGGAATCAATGATACAATTGCTAAGTTTATCCACATTCAATAGAAAATAGATGTAGAAAGGATTAGGCTTCTTCTCCTCTATTTCATTTTCTATAGAATTGGCATAAGGGGAATCCTCCGGTGTCTATGGGGTATCTTCGGACACAAAAATGAGCGGCTCTTCAACTATGGTTGTTTCTCCTATAAGGGGTTTATTAAATTATTCATTTGATCTTGATTCCCCTTTCACATATCTAACAAATTTTTCAAGCTCCTTTGGGTTCATCCTTAAGTATTTGGTTGGGGAAATGGAAATAGAGGTTGTTTTGAAAAATTTGACAAAATTGAAAGCAGGAGGGGAAGGAGTTGTGTTACCTCTTTGTAGGATTTTGATTCTTGAGATTTTTGGATTTGAGGAGGCATCACCACTTCCAGGTTCTTTCCCTTCATAGAAGCATCAGATGTACCCATGCCAGAAGAAAACTTTTGATTCCTTTGATTTCTTGTAAGGAATGCGCACGATGGGTCTTGCAAGGTCGCCAGGATATTTCCACCCCTTTCAGAGTCGGACTCATACTCAAGATAAAAAGAACCCAAATATATGATGTCAGAAGGATTCTTTTCTTCTTGATATTCTTCTATCCCAATGGTGTCTTTACTTGCATTTATCTGAAGACACCTTAGCCAGTTAGGACATGTTTCACCATCGTGATCTATTGTCAAGTGAAACAAACACATGGTCTCTTTAGGCATGGGTTCAATCTGTAACCTAGGTTGCAAACTTGTCAGGAGAGGAGTATTCCTGTGAGATTGGTTAAATTTCTTGCGACTAACATCTTGGTAAGGATATTGATATGGAGAACCGGTCATGTTCTGCTATCTCTTAAGCATTTCCATGTCATTCATCAACCTCTGCATCAAAGGATATATTGGAGTAGACAATGCGGCATGTAAGGATTGAACTTCTCTCTTCCATTTTTATGTTGTGATAAACGTGTCTTCAAGATGAATAGCTTGTCTTTGTGTAGCATTCAAATCAGCTACTCCATCCTTCAACTGATGAAATCTTATATTAGGTGGTACTACATTGAGAAAGATTATCTTTTTATTTTCATTGTTGGGTGCAGAATTCATGGGGATTCTTTGCAATATCATGTTGAACTTAGCCACAAATTCCCACATAGGTTCATGTATCTCCTTTTTTAGTTGACTCAACTGAATCAATAGTGAGATTTCATTATCAAGGGTTTTGAACCTTGCCTTGAAAGCATCCTTCATATCATTCAAGCTGGTAATTGAGCCATGAGGCAAGTGATTGAACCAATCAGTTGCAGCATCGGTCAGGGTTCTCACAAAAAGGCTAACCACAATCTCCTGAGTAGGAATGATGAGAATGCCACATGATATGTGGAAAGTGCTAAGATGATCCTCTTTAGTTGTCTTACCATCTCCATTGAACTTGGGTAAGACTTGGTTAGAACCTTTAGGTAGAGTGATGGGAGGATTGGCCCCTAGGTTCACAGGGCCTATCTTTTGATCCCACAGCTGGTTAGTGGCCATGGGTGGGTATATAAAGTTTAAAGGTTGAGTATTGAAAAGTGAGGGTACTACAACACCTAGAGGGATTACAGCTTGAACAATTGGTGATACAGTGGGACTAGCAAGGGGCCAGGAAGGTCTATTGAAGGTATAGGTTTTCTTTTTCTTGGGAGTATTAAAATCGGGGGCAAAACTCATATTTTTCAAAGCTTCAAAATATTCATCAATCATACCTTTTCTCCAGTCACCTCTAGTGTATCTTTTCTCAGCCAGCTTTGATATCTAAACCAACTCTCAGTTTCTTGTGGGGGCATAAGTGAGTCTATCCACTACAACTACCTCTTGAACCTTGGGTACACCTCTCAAGTGTTCAGCAATTTCTTCTTCTCTTTCTAGCACCTAAAGGGTTTGTTTAAATTGTGGATTACTACATCTCTATCTCTACACTACAGAAGCTAAATCTGATATTAGATCTTCTTGTGTGTTTTTGAAGCCTAGATTGGGCTAAAGCATGGGGAAAACATCATTTTATGATAACACCATTTTGATACATTATAAAAATTAAGGGCCTAGTGTTCTTCACGGGACTCCCCAACAGAGTCGCCAAAATCTGTTGGTGAACAGATTTGTCTCCACTTCAAATAAAATTTGTATTGACACTATACCTCTCTGAAGACAAACAATTCTACAATAGTTGGGTAAGCATGAGATATATTGCTTCCCTCTAAATTTTGTGAGGCACAGCTCCCTCTTAGAAATGTTCAATTAATTTCCACGATAAACACAAACAAATGTACTTTTGACCAAAAAGTACACAAGGATCTATCAAATCCTCCTAGGTATTGAGGTATTTTCCATAAATTATGAATATAGAATTTAAGGTTAAAGGAAATCACAGTTCCTTCAACTATCTAAAATTATCTTCCTATAAGACTTAAAACAAGAATTATCAGGAGAAATTGGAAATCACCATACATTAATGAACAACAAAGAGAAAGAGATATACAAATTCAAATAGTAATTAATACATCATAAGTTCAAATTCACAAATTTAAACCAAGCCTTGTATTAAATTAATTACACTTGTATAGAGAAAATTCTAAGACAAGTGGAGATCATTGTATCTTCCCATTTAATTCCTTTCAAAAAAAAGCCAAAATAGTACTAAAAAAGCTTCTAAACTTAGTCTAATTCTAAATATTCTAACCCTTCAAACATTCTATGCTCTAGCATATATAGTTTTCCAATCCAGGAGGCCTCCCTAAAAACTCATCCTCTCGGATCAATAGAAAAGTCAAACAGTTACAAATCAGTAACTAAATAAAGAAATAGTTTAAGGAAAGCTATCCCTTAATCAAAATAGGTTAAAACATAAGATCATTGCACATTTCCCGCTACTTGTCTTTGAACATGGCATCTTGAACCAGCTTCAAGATCTTGAATGCGCTCAATAGCTCCTGAGTTGGATGAGAATGTAAACTCTTCAAACCAATCAGCTTCACTCGACATGCGTTTTTCCCACTTGAGCTCCTGGATTTTCTCCAAATGCCTAGGTAACTACCCTCGGTTTAGGTACAACATGGATTCTACATTCTCTATCTTGGTGAAGTCTTGAGTTTTTGGTTGAACCTCATTTTCCCTGATAGAATTCATAGTATCCTCAAAGATTTTGATTATGGCGTCTGTGTTCATGTTTCCATCTTCAAACTAGAGGATACCTAATGCATTCACCACCTTGATGTCCTTCAAGGCATTGGTGTGCATTTCCCTGATTTTTTTCTCCATGGTGTACATTCTTGTGACCATAGTTTTAAATAAAGATCCCTTCCAACTCAAGTTCTTTTCCAATATAAACATCATACAAGGATCCACCACCTTCATATTTTTTGACAGGAATTTTGTTACCCCGTATTCTTCTATCTTATGCACCTGGGATACGATGGCTGTGCATTTTTATTCATCTGACTCCCAACCTAGAATTAAGGTCTGAATTTCTCCAATAAATGCCTCTCCTTTTTCATAAGTGGCGATAAACTCCCATATAAAATTGTTCCCTTCTACTATGACGCCATCAACCTAGCTCTTCATTGCTTCCTTTAGGGATCTGCCTTCCTTCATTTGCTTGAGTAATTTTTTACTGTCTGCTGAGTTGGGATCAGAGTCTTGCAGAGATTGAGCCAGAGGCAGTGCCCCAACATCACTGAGCGAACTGATAAATTCAGCCATTATGATCATGAGTTGTTTAAGCTCTCATTTTTATTTTCCATCCTTTTGAGATTGGTCGAGCATGTGGTTAGCCAAAAACATGAACAAGTGGTCCCTAGTATCTCTAGTCAGTACACCAGATTCCATTTTCATGACTTTGAAGTCTTCTACTTTAGGTTCCTGAATCCCTTCTTTTTTCTTAAAGGTTGTGATCTCAGCAGTCACCTTCCCAGTAGTGGGGTCCGTGGTTAACCTTGTATTTCTCTTGACCCTTTTTTCCTTTGGGGCATGGACGACATATTTAGTAACTATTTCCTTAACTGGCAAGGAAACAAGCTTGAAATTTCATTTTCTATTCACTGAATCTGTTAGCCAATGAGGGACCAAGCTAGAAGCCAACCTGTTATTAGCTATTTTAGTAGGCATTACATTCTCCTTTTGAACCTCACATTTCTTATTAGATACCTCTTGATTTTTCTTATGGTGTTCAGGCGAGAAGGAAAGGTCTTCATCTTTGATATCAATATCAACAAAGCTAAAATATGGAGAGGCCATTTGTGTACAACTCTGATATCTGGTTCTTGACCTTGTCTAGGGTGTGGTAGGATTTCCACTTGAGGTTGCTTTCTTTAAATACCTCTTCATCTCCAATGTCTTCCCATATATCTTCAATATGCAGGTTCAGTTTCGGGTGGCTACTCAGATTGAGGACTTTCCTTGCGAAACCTTTGTTATCAAGCCCTCTCCTTGGTTCATAAAATTGCATTAGGAAATTCATCAGGTTACTACCTATTACTAAGGCATCGATCATGTTCTTGCATGTCATGGCTCCAAGTCTAATTGGGAATATAGAGTCTCATCTTTCCTCTGGAAGATTGTTTTTTATCATCGTGAACATCTTCCTTCAAACCTCTGCTAGGATAAAGCAGTCAAAGGAAAACCTCAACAATTTAAGGGGCTCACAATTAGAAAACCCATTCTAACATATGTAAACTATGGAAACTGAATATGGAAACTGTCGTAATTCTGAACTAGTTTCTGTACTTCTAAAGAAATTATTTGCCTTGGGGTTCCAGCTAGTTGGTAACATAATTTTCCAAGAAAAACATCATGAACCCTTCTATAATCCTTTAGGACTCTATCTCTCCTCAATAAGGGGAAATATTCAAATATACTTATGTCTTCACTCCAAGGTTCATGGGAAATTCCTACAAGATCTTGAGCACATGCAAGACAATAAATTAAGTATGAGGACATATAGAATTCTTTCTTCATTGCATGTGCTTTCTTGAGTTGGCCTCTTAATGAACCCACAATTATCTTGGCCCAATCTAGACTTTTCTTCCCCTCCAAAACAATCTCTATGAAGTGGTACATCTAATCTTTAAAAAAGAGTACTTGTTTTGACCCTCTCACTCTGTCCAACAAGACTATTATGTCATAGATGTAAGGCTTCATATGGTATTTGGTCAATAACTTGGGCAAGTTGGTCCCTCCTCTTTAGAATGACTCGGTCCACTTACGAGCAATGTTACTACAATTTTTGTCACTTCTTTATTGAAACTGAGCAAGGGACTGGGTTGGCATAAAGCTAGAAAAAGCCTCATCAGGTAGCTTAAAAACTAACATTATCATCTCTCTGGTTATAGACAAGAGACTATGACCTTCATTATTTAACACACACTTATACTTGACATCATAATGGTTTATGCACTGTTGAACTCTAAAGTATACTCTTTCTCTAAGGAATCCTTCAAGTTTTCAACCATTATTTCTACTTCAACCACCAACAAGTCAATGTATGTGATCACTGGGGCGTGACACTCTAAATTCACAGTATTTCCGAAGAAATGCATGTTGGACTTCATTTTTCCTCTCCAAAATAAATAAAAGAACTGCAATCCTTTGAAATCACACTATCATGCAGAAACTAGGAAACAAAAGGAGGCTTTTCAGCATTTACCTATGTTCTTTCAACTTAGGGAAAAAACCTCAGTCTTTTGCAGCCAAGACTCCACAATTTTTCTTTGAAAAGAAACAAGAAAATGACATACTTTAAAGAATTTTCATACCGCGAGGTACGACTAAAAATTTGGACCTTAATTACAACATGAAGTCTAGAGTAGAGTGAATCTAACAATGTGATGTGTGGTTGTTTCTTTGCTTTGTAAAACTAGTAAATTCATCATTACTTTCCATTTCATGCCACTACTTCACTCATGTTGGGGTAAAGTCTGCATTAATTCATATTACCAGCTTAGATTTCCCCCGTGGTCACCATCTTCTCGAGGTTGACTATACCATTATCCTAATGATTTCTTCACTAACATGCTATGTCATCTAGCTCATTAGCTATCACATCAATCCTTGGGTTTGTTGTTATCTCCTTTGAACTTCTTTGAACTACTTCGAACCGAGGTTCAAAGAGGTTCAAAGTGGTTCACTGCCACGTGGTGATGTATGCACAGGTTCCTCCTACAAATACCAACATTACACAAAAATATTTTGATTGAACCCCTTTGAACTACTTTGAACCAAGGTTCAAAGTGGTTCATGAAGGATAAATAACTACCAACACTTTGCCAAAAGGAGCCAACTATACTAAGGCAAGTTTGGAATGTTGCAACAGTTAACTCAAGGGTAAAGCTGACATTGAAAGACCTTTTGACGCAAGCTTTAAAAAATGAGTAAAGAGGATAATGATTAAATGTATCAAAGCGGACCAAGGACACTTTTAACATGGTGAATCAAATAGACCCTAATAGGTACACAAGAAGTTTATATCTATGGGCAAAGACCGCCCCTGTGGCCTTGCATTACTAAAGCTCCATCCGCTCCACCATGATGAGCCTCTTAAAAATCCATTTTTCAAGTGCTTTTTATTTTCTTTACAGCAGTTTACTTGCAAAATAGACACTTAGAATTATGGTTTTATATGTATATTTTGTATGTGTAAGGACATAAGTAGTGAAGTGGATGATAAGGGAACATAGTATATTTTCTTGAAACTGATGGATGAAATGATAAAATGTAGTAGTTATATGCTAATGGATGATCCTATTTCCTCTGCTATGTTTGTGGGTAGTTTCCTTCCTGTAGTTGTGTTCCTCGCAAGAGTATTAATTAGAACTTAAAACTTCTTTCCTAATATTAATGATGAAAATATGTATGTCTTGGAGGTTGTGTGTGCATTAATCATTTTGCAAGGATCAGTCGTGGCATATTCAAGATCAGCATCATGATGCAAAAGAAGTCAAAAGCTAGCCATTGCTGCAAAGGCACCATCATGTCAAAGAAGTCGAGAAAGAAGTTGAAGTAATTTAAGGCATTGCTGCAAGATCTTTGCATGAAGAACGATTCAATACAGTTTTCTGTTAAAAGCAGTGCGGGGATCGAGAGCCACCACCTACTATATTATGGGAAGACTTATTCTCTATGATTGATATTTCTATTATGAACATTATGTATCTATAACAATCCTCACTAATGGATTGATCTTAGATTTAGGGAGTAGTTGAAGGTTTCCTTTGAATAAGATGACTATTGCAACTCGTTGGAGTTAGTCGAGTTAGTTGATATCTCTGAATATAAGCTGATATAGTTGTAATATTGTTTTATTTATCCAAGTGTATTTTCCATGAATGAATAGAATGCACAAGTTGAGTTCAATTTTTTTATCTTGATTGTGTTTCTATTCACTCGTCCAAGGGGGCCCACTTGCTAAGTTCATTCCTTTGTTAGAGTAGAAATCATTTCCATGTTCATTGAGAAGTAAAATAGAATTCTATTGTTCCTACAACCACTAGTAACAGAACTAGTAGATTGTTCCTACAACATAGGTGAGTAGAGAAGTTCCTATCCATGATTAATATTTTCCTAGAGTAAGAGAATTTATTTGAGTTAGCATAGATTTCCTGAAGCTTAATGCATTTCAATTTCATAGGTTTAGCCATGAGAATAAAGAGAGTTTGAAGCATATACTTTTCAGATGTCATTCCAAGTTTACGTCCCTAGTCGATAATTAAATGAGACT
>MU226577.1:185419-203238 GCA_018584345.1 Thuja plicata | reverse complement strand
TGTGGATCTCTTCTGTTCCTTTTTATCACAACCGTTCATCTCCCCATTTCTGGGATTGATCTCAACCACTCATTTCATCAGCAATTCCTATATAATAAACCCTTCATAACCATTTGAAGGATCCAGGATTTCAAGCTTACATGCGCCATTACTCTGTCAACATTCAAGCTATCTTGCGATCACACACACTTTGCAATTATCAAATTCTCCACGCTTCTCAAGTCATAGACGCTGCCCAACCAATACTGAGCATCAAGAACAGCGTTTCGGAAGGAGTAGAGAGAAACAATAGAAGCTTCAAGCATTGTGGGGTTTGCATTCGTTTGTCTTCCTCTTTGTTGTTTGTACATTTTATTGCTCACGTTTCAATTATTCGTTTAGTAGTTATTGCATATTAGATTTGCATTCACTTGTGAACCTTGGCTACTAACCCCCGCCCTTGGAAAGCTGTGGGAAACCGGAGAGAGAGGCGTACACTATCATATACTATTTTAGCTCAAAGATCCTATTCTCGTACTAGTCCACTATCATGAACAATTGACACATCTCATGGAGCCCATCAGAACATTTTGAGGGAATTGATTTGAGAGGAAATGAGCATGGAACCACTCTAAAAATATCTCCCAGGTAACTAAAACAATATCTATATGTTTTTGAACTACTCCTCCATGTGTCACCAGGTAGACGCAAAACCTCTGATATGCATGATGATATACTGAGCTCTAGTGTTTCTTACATACTAATGCATGGTGAAGTAATGATCAATACCTGTAAGCAAAGTATCAACCTCTATACCACCATAAGATCACTCAAAAGTGGGTGGATGTGACCTAAGAATGTATCTCATATGTCTTTCTAGAATGACATCATCATTAAAACTTGTGTGATCTCTCCTATGAGGGGACTCTTTATCTCTCCTTTGATATACTTTAGAACCACTTAGAGTATGAGAATGCTCTTGATATCTCCTCTCCTAAAAAATATGATCTTATGGTTGTGAATCCCCATGATGAGATGCCTATTGGAAAGTTTCCAATTGTGTAATGAACTCCTAGAATAAATTAAGGATATGAGGATCACTAATGCCATCACCCAACCACCTCTTTACTCATCCTACTAATCATTTAGATGATCATCCTATCATTCCTCTTTGCATTTGATTTTCCTATTTAGGATTTTATCGTGTTCCCATATGAGGACCTCTATTTCATCCTATATTCCTATTCCTAGGAGGCATCCTTCACAACATAATAAGATATGAATTAGGACCATCATAAATGCATCCATAATCCATTACAAGGAAATGAAGGAACAACAATAAGCATCAAAAATATCACAACAACCACACACCACTCACACCAAAACAATGAGAACATATACACCAAATCTCCTAACATATGAACACGAGCTCTAATACTAAATGTAATTCCCCACAAAGGAACCCTTATAATTAAGGGTAAAACATGCATGGAATAATATTTTTTTGAAAAATAACATAATCATGTGCATAACATAATGTAACATTTTGCAGAAGGGCAATGATTGTTCCACAATTATGCACAAGTGAAACACTTGACACACTTCTGAGGGTTCCAAGATATCCTACTACACAATTGGAATGGAATTCCCATATTCCTTGAATTGCCTCACAAGATCATACTAGGTCCAATGAGCTTCCTCTAAAGCCAAGCTGACCCAAGACACATGACTACCCACAGAGGAGACTAGGTCAATCCTTCAAATGCAACTAACCACATGATTCATTTTAAGCACCAATTGAAGTATTCCGACTAATATGATTAGGTATAAAATTTGGTTAAACCATTATCCAAACTAAGAATCAATCTAGAAAAAATTATAAACAATGATAAAATAACTCAACATCTAAAGACAAATCATGAAACAAGCGTCCTTAGCTAATTGGGTGGAGATGCTGAACAACCCATGTTGCATTCTACAAGTGCAGACATTGATCTACAAATAATACCTACAAACTACAACCTATCTTAGTTCAAAGAGGTGGAGATGGTGCTCTGTAGATGGATACACTAATCAAAGCAAATACCAGAATATAGGTGCAAATTGCGATCTGCAAGATTTGGTCCAAACACTTAAAATTTAATAGAAATTTACCCTACTAAAATGTAAGGATAAAACACACATCTTCCCTCATTAAAGATAATTAAATAAAATTGAGGTGAGATTCACTCAATACTAATAATATATGATCAATTACATTATCCATCAAGTACATAACATGAGTACAAGTATAATACTGAAACATAGAGAGAGAGATAGAGAAGTGCAATGGAGCATGAATTCAAGTCTTTGAATCTTGTCCACCAATTGTACATTGGTCCATAATAGTGGCTTGTCACTCGACTTGACCCTGTGGTGACCTCAAGTCCACCCCATTATGCTTATGGAGATAGATACATGGCCCAAACAAGAGCATAAATCATACAAGGAGGTGTAGGCATACACTCAAACCAATCAATGTATATAGAGTGTAGATAAATCAAATACTCACATAAGAGAAAACATGGAGCAACACTTAACATGAAGAAACATAAACCATAGTGTAATACTAAATGTGTTTGAGAAACCAATATCCAAAATTTTCTACTCAAACTACTAGAATTTAGGTGATAGAGTACCAAGCATAGGGAATGTCATTGGGCATGCCAAAAAATACCATACTGCTCCCCAACATCGACCACTCTATCACACTGATGAGAATGTTGGACATATAAGAATCATTGCCACATGCCCATAGATACATGTACAAATTACCGTCTCAAGTCAACCATGGCCTCATGATAGTGCTCATGGAATTCTTGTGGACTTTAATTATCTTAATTAATACTTAACGCATTAATTCATTATATTTTCACTTATTATAACTCCTCAAATGTGATTGCCATCTAGCCACTTACAAACTAGGGAAGCATTAGGAGCCACTCCCCATACCTAATCAAACCACCTAATCCTAAGGATCAACTTAAAAAATGGAGGTACAATGCCACCAAGGCAACAATGAAATACTAAAAAAGACACATAGGTAATAATATCACCATTTACATGGTTTACTCAATTGGTCTTCACCAAGAGGATTGATCCCGAAATGATCATTTGATACAAAAAACATATCTGAATCAACCAATATGCCAAGATGCCAAATCTCAACAAGATATCACAAAACAAAAACAATGCCAAATATATCAATTATATTTAAAAACATAAGACAATGTTTAAGCTTATAAAATCATAAAATTATAAGACAATAGTTCAGAGTTTTTTTATTTCAAAAAAAAGTGGCATCATATACCCCCTTTTTGATCCCCCATCTTTGTGCACTTACCCTGCTAGTAGATACTTTAATCCTTCCTCTTTCGCATCCAAACATTCCTTATGCCTTCAATATCAGACTCATGCGACACACTTCTTCACATATATGTGTTTTGATGTATGTATATTGTGTTTGTATATGTTGTGCGACTCTCAGTCAAGGGATATATTAGACGAATATAAGAATATGATGGCCTGGGTGCACAAATTGTGTCAGGGGTGCATTTGTGCTAAAAATTGAGGCATCAATTACATTATTGGTTGTTTATCTCTTTTATCGGCTTAAATATCATTTGTGTTCTCCTTCTTCCTTTGGCCATAATTCCATCAATTTTAAGGATATTCCTTTTGGTAGGTACCTCTTGTTGTTTGGATGCATATGCTATATTTCGAGTGTTTGCTTCCTCTCTAAATGCAATTCAAATGCAAATGTAAAAGTAATTTATAATATAATAATATTAAATGTAATTTTAAATGAGGTTAGAAATAAAGTTTAAAATGACGATAAAATATAGTTGGTTAAATTAAGATTGAGATGTTTGTAAAATGAAAATGTAGCAAAAATGTCTCTCTAGATAATAGGAATGCTTGGAGTATAGGGTTTTCAAGATTATGTTGTATTCATATATTTATGTGGTAGTGTTTATCAAATTGTAGATTAAGGTAGTAACAAAATCGTGGCTATTAATTAAAAATTTAATGTTGTAAATTGTAAGTAGTTTTGATCATGGGAGTTTAGGATTATTTGATTAATTTTTCATTGTAGAGACCTTAGAAGTTTTCATCATGAGAGATTAATAGGTTAGTGATTTTATTTCAAGCTTTGACCATGTATTTAATGTAGCGTTTGATTTTATAATTAAATTCTTAGTGCAAGCTCTTTTGAAAGTTGTTCAAGTATGAATTATGAATATAGTAAAATTACAATTATTATTACATTGGATTTTGCAAGGAAGTGAAATTTTAGTTGATGGCCCGAGCTTGTCATGAATTGTGTATTAGTTTTGTGGTTGTAGACAATCTTATGGTCATTAATCATGAAAGTTAAGGTTCTTGGTGTATATTGGTGGTTTGGTTTTCACTACATGTTTGACTTGTTTGGTTATATAGACATGGTTTTATTCTTTATTTGGTGAAAGAAGTGATGTTTGGGGTTGGGTTTCATTTGTGTATACTAGAGGCTCTCGGTGTTGTGATATTTCAGCTTTGTATATTGTATTTGATGCTTTGATGTATGTTCTCATGGTCATTGATTTCGAATATCAGTTTGATTTTTTCATGTGGAGTTCTATTGCTATATGTTTGTTTTGGGCCTAATTGTGTAATTAAGGTCGCATGAGGGTCATGGTTATGTTTCTTGGCAGCTTATTATTGGAATCAGTTTAATGTTGACTTGTTGATGAGTGTGGTTCTCTTTATCTGCTATGTTGTTTGGTGACCATGTTTTTATTGCATTATGGTTTATTGGTGCTCTTGGAGCCTAAATATGTGTTTGATGGATCAAGGAGACCTTATGTATCCAATATGTCAAAATGGATCCAAACGAGGACTTATACATGAGCTATGTTGTATTTGGATTATGGTTATGTTTTGGAACTAGTATAGTTCCTACGAGATTCTCATTATGATGTGTACATGATATTGGTTTCGAATTCCTCTTTGTTATGATGACATTTTTGGATTCCATTGATGATCTTAAGTTTCTATGCTCCAAAATCTATTTTGTGGTTCCTTGGATTTGATGAACCTTAAGGATTATTCTTTATTATTTTTTGGATTATTATATTCTTTTGGTTTCAATTTTGAGCACAGGGGAGGGTTTTTTAGGAGGATGACTGGGAGAGTGGCTCGTAATGAGGGTCAGGGCCCAAAGTGGTTAGTCTAGGGTAACCTATTGCAGAGTTTTAATCAAGTGAAAACATAATTAAATTGAGCTGGATTGGGTTACATATTAATCAAGATAATTAAGTTTTCTCACCTAATTCCATGAGTGATCCTGTGTAGACGATGGATGGGTTAGAGAAGGCTCAGTGGCTTGTGTGGCACTGATTGGCAAATCAATTTCCTTGTGTTCACGAAAGGTTGTCGGTTCCATATGAGTTCTCACTTGGGGGTCGGGGTATGGAGAGACATGTCAGGATAATCCAGGATAGTGGAGGATTATGTGATGACATTCTCCTACATATGTCGTATGATTACCTTCAGTTTGCCTTGTGGTTAGCCGCTAGTGTCTTCCATTGGTATAGTATGGTGTCCTATGGTATCCCATGTGTATCTTTGTGATATGTCGTATGTATTCTTTGGGTATATGTCATGTCATGTTCGTCTTCTCGTGCTTTCCTGTGATGTGATTTGTTGTGCTTTATTGTGTGGTGTGGGGCCTTGTGTTATCTCCTAGCTTGAGGGAGTGGGCCTTTCATCAAGGTTCATTGCTTGGTTTGTGGCCATTTGGATAGACTTTGGAGCAATTCTGGCATCTTCATTGTACCTTCATACTAGCTTCTTGATATATGATTATTACTGTAATTTGTATCATATGATGTAAAGTGGATTCTGGCATTGTAAACATACACTCTTCTAAATTATTATAAACATGCTATACACATGTATTGATGATTATTGAGATGTAACATTTAGAATTTGAAAAGATTGATTATATAATTGACTATCATCATTATGTAATATATTAGCCTCATATGGATTTATGAGTTTGATAAATGGATGAAGCATTATTAATGTAATGTTTCCATTTTATGTTTAAATTGTTTATTCAGTTATACATTTCTAGTAGCAACGTCCGGGAATCTAAAATGACCTTGTTATATGATTATGTTACCTCTCATATCGCATTTAACAAAATGTATCTAATATTGGTTCATATGATTGCAGTTGTATTGTTATGTTAGTAATCTTTCTTGCTTTTTTTAAAAAAAAATTATATGTATCTACCTTAGTTATTGTGTTGTCCGCTTGGGTTCCCTGGCAGGGCATTACAGTGTTAATATCTCTCCATTTAGCTTTATAGTTAGTGATGTCTATGCTCACAAATGAATATACGCTTTTCAAACTGGCAACTGAAAAGCCAAATTCCACAACCTCCGCAATAAGGGAGTTTTTTGTCAGATATGCATGATATGTGCAAAACAAATTTATGGAAAAGGCTTAGTAAAATTTTAAACAATTGACAGGCGTAACCGCCAAATTCACCGACCTTTACCAACTTCCTTCCAACGTAAGCAATATAGGAGCCTTGGGGCAAGACATCGATCAACAATTGTCTTCAATTATGGTTGCAATGAAGCAAACAAGAGGACACAAGGTTCAAAGTTTAACGGTAGAGAAAGAAACTAGCAAGGAATAAAGTGGAAAGATAAAAGAGCACTAACAAACATTGATGGATATAGGAAACGGTTGGCGGTTGGTAAAATAAAATAAGGAGAAGGGAAACTTACGGCCAAGGTTTGAATTTGCAAATTCATAATATAAGAGAAAAAGACACCGGCATTAAAATTGTCTTTAAATATTTTACTTTAATTTGCAATGGAGATTGAAAGGACAATTATTTCCTTCTTCACAATTAATGAATTATTACCAATCTATTTACTTATTTTTACAATAAATTAAAAATTATTGCGTCCTTAATATTAGCAATCCATGTTAAGTGAACCTTGTGAGCTTCAACAACATTTTAGTATACACACTAACATCTATTTATAATAGAGATTAAAGAGATAGTTACACCTCCTTCATGATAAATTGATTGTTACCAATCAGATTTACATCTTTAGAACTAATTATGAGCTGTTGCTTCTTTAATATTAATGATGCATATTAAGTAAAAAAAAATCGTATACAAATTAACCATTATTTATAATAGAAATTGAAGTGACATTATATCCTCTTCCATGACAAATGAACTGTTACCTATAGTTTTTAGGTATCTTTTAAAATTAATCATAACTTTTACTTCATTACATCTATATAATCATCCCCTTTGCACTTACAACTTCAAAGTACTTATAAAAGTGTTCAATCCAGATTTATTTGAGAGTGACATCTCGCTAAATTTCTTATTGTCAAGACATTGCAACATAGATTTCCCTTGTTAAATTATTTTGTATCGTCACTGTTTTAGATTCCTATATTTTAATTATTATTTGCAATCCAACTTTTAATCATTTCAATTGCCCATAATTATGAATTGAAATTGGAAAGTAAACAGAGAAGACTGAAACCTTGAAACATTCAGAAGTGGTCAGATAAATGTTAAAGAAAATTGCATATTATACTAGACCAGTGCTTCCCATTATTTCCAGACAGACATTCTTGACTGCTATGATCAGATCTAAATACAAATGCTTTTGGTTTCTCTTTGAAATCCAGCCAAAACAGGACAATCGAGATGGGCAAAGAAGACTTCTGTTTGCTCAATCACCCTGAAACTGAAGCTGAATCCTCCTATTGTGGCTTATAAACTACACCACCCACCTAAAACATCTGTTATAAACATTGATGATCTGATCTATTCTATAGATCTCTTACATGCAAATCCCTAATTAATCTACCACCACCATCATTCTCTAGTCTGATGCATGTGCCTTCACTTATTCTTCAGCAGCAGGTGTCACAACTTCTGTTACAGGAACAGATACTTCCTCTGCAGGGATCTCTTTCTCCACAGGAATCTCAGCAGCAGCAGGGGCTTCTTCTTTCTCTACAACTTCTGTTACTTCCTTGGCAATCTCCTTTTCTTCTTCTGCTTCTTTTACTTCCTCTGCTGGAATCTCCAGTTGGGCAATTTTTTCTTCAACTTTAGCAACCTCTGCTGCAGGGCTTTCTTCCTCTGCTTTGGTCTCCTCTGCAGCAGGGGTTTCTTCAACTGTTTTCTCCACAGCCTCTGCTTTAAAAGTGCACAATAACAGATTCTAAGCGTTCATAGTCCAGACTCCATGATTATAGATTCTAAGCTTGGGGTCGTCCTAGTTTTCTTATCAATGTTTTGAGTCACTCTAGACATTTATGATCAGGCTAAAGAATGAAAGAAAAACAAATTTAAAAAATCCCCTGTTTTAATTTTATTCTGACATCCATAAAAAATGTCACATAATGGGTGTTCAGACATTCCTCAAACTAGCAATTAAAAAGATTAGATTTACCAATTCTAAACTGAATTAAGTATTAAAACGTCAGAAATATAATTAAACATATACCCTGTTCCACAATGGGGGCTGATTCCTCTTCCTTTGGGGGCTGCTCCACAGTCTCAGCAGCTGGGGCTTCAGCCTTGACATGCACTTTTTCAGTTGCAGGGCTCACTTCAGCGGGCATAGAAGCAACCTGCACGAATCGATCAGAACATATATTAACTCGATTCTTAACAAACATAATCAATTGAGCAGATCGATCCATATGGATGGATCTATATACCTCAACAGCGGCCATATTGGAATCAAAACCGAAGTATACAGTAAGATCTATCCCCCAAAAGCCCGATTGTTCGATCAACCTTGGTGAGTTTGGACACTAGAAACTCATGCAATACAAGTAACCCTGGGGGCCTATTTATAGTAGCTGAAAGATGCTCTGAACTTTGCGTCGCTGGAAATTTAAACTATTTAGAACTTAAAAATAAAATGGGAAGTAGAAGACACCGCCCAAATACACATCAGATGAATGTGAGAGTATGAGAGGGAAAGGAAATGGGAATGGATGGATGAATGGATGTTTAATGTCTACTAACAAAAAATCATGTGACGTGTGGAAGAATCGAGATAGTGGAGAGAGTGAGTGCAAACTAGAAAACGTTTAAATTCGTAACCGAAAGCATCACTGCTGTAATGGAGAATATAATTTATAATTCTGAAAATTGTTAAATTTGTTGTAATTTGTATATATAACATTACTAAATTTCCAAAGCTATAGAGTTCAAACTTGAGTGTTCTAGTTTCATTGTATTTATCTTGTGTTGAGGAAGATTTTTTTTCGCCCTTCTAAAATTTGGATTCTGTGTGGCACTAATTTATTATTGTACTTGTCGTAGCAATATTAGCATTCATTTTCTATATTTTACAAATTATAGTTTCTACATCAATTAATTTATTTTGAAATTGTATTTTAATTTACAACATAGTATATTTTATATTTTATTACTATATTAAAATATATAACTATTATATATTCTAAAATATTTATTTTATTATATTTTTAATATATATTAAAAATAATTATTATAATTTCTAATATATATGGGTGAAATCACATTAGTGTGTCCTATTTTTCGAGACGAAGGATTTCAGACTTCCAAAAAAAAATTGTTTTTGATAGTTTCATGCGAAGTATCCTCTTCGCACGAAGTGGTTAATAGGCTTCGCGTGAAGTACCCTACGTGGGGTACTTCACGCGAAGTGGGGTCTTCGCGCAAAGTACCCCATGTAGGGTACTTCGCGGGAAGCCCCCCTTCGCGCCAAGCCATTATTCACCAGATTTTGTATAAATTTTCGACTACTCATTTCATTTTCACCATTCACTATTAGAGATTTTGTGGATCCAAAGCTTAGAGCGAACTAGTGACGACCAGTACGACGTCAGCACCTCCCGAGCTTCTTCGACCTCTTGTGATTGTTAGTAGTATCAGGTACACACATTTTTCTCATTTTTTTTTATTGTAAATTATATGTTTTATATTTATTTTAGTTAATTATTTGTTTTAAATAATATTTATTTTGTAGAAATGTTAGAAAATGATAGTTGAATTTTAGAATATGTTAGAAAATTATAGTAGTATGTTAGAAAATCATAGTAGAATGTTAGAAAATGTTATAAAACATTAAAAAACCATAGTATAAATGTTAGAATATGTTAGCAAATGTTAGAAAATTGTAACTTAGTATACATTAGAAAAAAATTAGAAAATTGTAACTTAGTATACATTAGAAAATTGTAACTTAGTAGACATTAGAAAATATTATAAAACATTAGAAAATATTAGAAAATTATAACTTAGTATACATTAGAAAACATTAGAAAATCATAATTAGAATGTTAGCAAATGTTATAAAAAATTGTAACTTAGTATGTTAGAAAATGTTAGAAAATGATAGAAAACCATAATATAATGTTAGCAGATTTTAGAAAATATTTACAAAACATTAGAAACCGTAGTAGAAATGTTAGAAATGTTAGAAAACATTAAGAGATCTTATTAAATTTATTAAAAATATTTGTTTTAAAATTGCTTTTAAAGTTAGTAAAGTTATTAGGAATCTCTCTCTCTCTCTCTCTCTCTCTCTCTCTCTCTCTCTCTCTCTCTTATATACATATATGTTTTAGAGTTACATGTATATATGTTATTCATGTAGAGTTAGATGTTAAAATATTACATGTCTTAGTACATGTCCTAATACACTTTAAGACACTTAGAGGACCCAAGTAGTACACCTTAGGACCCTTTAGGACCCCTATTGTGACATAAAACTCTTTAAGAACCCAAGTAGGACCCTTTAAAACACCTAGGACGACCTATTAGAACTCTTTAATCTATACCCAGGACCTATTAATTTACCAATTAGTACATCCAAGGACCCTTTAGGACTATTAGTACACCCTATGTCCCTTTAGGACCCCTATTGTGACATAAAACTCTTTAAGAACCCTTAGGATCCTTAAGACCAAGACTAAGACCACTTAAGACCTAACAAGACCCCTTAAGACCTAATATGACTGGACTTTAGACCTAATAGGACTAATATGACCTATTAAATCTAATTAGTACATCGTAGGACCCTTAAGACTTAATAAGACCACTTACTTGACCTAATAGGACCTATTAATACCAATTAGTGTACATCCAAGGACCCTTTAGGACTATTAGTACACCCTATGTCCCTTTAGGACCCCTATGGTGACATAAAACTCTTTAAGAACTCTTAGAATCTTTAAGACCTAGAATAAGACCACTTAAGACCTATTATGACCCCTTAAGACCTAATAAGACTGGACTTAAGACCTACTAGTACATCCAAGGACCCTTTAGACCTATTAATACCAATTAGTACATCCAAGGACCCTTTAGGCATAATAGGACCCCTTAAGACCTAATAAGACCACTTACTTGACCTAATAGGAACTATTAATACCCCTTAGAACATCTAAGGACCCTTAAGACGTAATAGGACCCCTATTGTGACATAAACTCTTTAAGAACTCTTAGGATCTTTAAGACCTAGAATAAGACCACTTAAGACCTAATAGGACCCCTTAAGACCTAATAAGACTGGACTTAAAACCTAGTAGTACATCGAAGGACCCTTTAGACCTATTAATACCAATTATACATCCAAGGACCCTTTAGACCTAATAGGACCCCTTAAGACCTAATAAGACCACTTACTTGACCTAATAGGACCTATTAATACCCCTTCGTACATCCAAGGACCCTTGAGACCTAATAGGACCCCTATTGTGACATAAAACTCTTTAAGAACTCTTAGGATCTTTAAGACCTAGAATAAGACCACTTAAGACCTAATAGGACCCCTTAAGACCTAATAAGACTGGACTTAAGACCTACTAGTACATCAGAGGACCCTTCAGATCTGACACCTATCTGGCAACCATTTTTCAGTTAACTCAGATAGAGATGGATCAAATTAGAGAGAACATCTGTACATCTGAGCCAGATGGCATAAATAGAGATATTTGTGTCACTATATTGAGGAGTTTGGAGGATATGACTACTAGATTGAGACACCACTCTTCCTCACACCACAGGTTGTTGATACTATTTTTTGAGAGTTGAGAGCTGAGGTATCGGGTGATATTTTCTTGGAGACGGTCCAGAGCCATGTCCCCAAGGAAAACATCAAATGAGAGGTTTTCCCATTTTATGAGGGGAAGCCCAAGGTGAGGGCATATCAGGTTACACAGTGTGAGATTCCTCAAATCGCATGCATAATATACCCTCATTTTCTTTCAGTACGTGGTCGTTATCCTAATAACAGCCAGATTCTATTATATTTTGCACAACAGTTGTACGCTAAGTTCCATTTGGGACTCAAGGTCAACTATTTAGATCTTCCCAGATATTACGGTCAGGGGCGCAGTAGAGTTTCTGACTGGCCGCGATCAATATATTAGGGTTGATCAAGTTGTACATACTCATAGAGAGCTAGTTGGGCACAAGACTTCGGTAGTGGCACCGGTGATGGCTGCTACTGTAGATAGAGTGGTCATTCCTTCCCAGAGGGGAGTAGTGGACAAGATAGGGAAGATTGCATCTGCAACCACCTCCATCACTTCGGATACAGTGGGCAGATATATTTTGACTAGACCGATTTGAGGCAAATCATCTACTGAGGCTTCATCTAGTACTACTGCAGGGGTCAGTGATGAGGCATATAGAGTTACAGGTCTTCCTCCACCTGGAGAGATACGAGCACTTTCTTGCCATCATAGTCATTTGGATGTGGTGCTTTACTTTTTGGAGGATCTCCTGCAGTCATACTCTTATATTACAGACATGCAGAGGATCCCAGTACATTCAGTCAGAGATGTCACTAGACTTGCACGAGGTCTTGTAGTTCCACTGACACAGGACACACCATCTAGTCAGGCACGACATAGCTCACATCAATCTGCACCATCTAGTTAGACGCATCATAGTTCACAACACTCTGCAGAGCGCTCTGCACCCATAGATCACTCTACAACTGTAGATCTAGGTATACGGGTTGGAGATGTACGCATCACAGTTGAGGGCCTAGATGCATTTGATGAGTAGTTGCACGGGTTGAGTCAGGTAGACATTGGCAGTGATGTTGGATCATTGTTAGATTTGTTATTTCATCCTGGTGGTTCAGGCTCTACAACACTCCCCTCCCAGCTACACACACCCCTACACTCTTCATTACTAGAGACGTTTAGGACTGGAGGTGGTTTGGGTGATGTTGTTTCGATTGATGATATGATGGTGCATCACACTGATGATCCTCTTGGTCTTGAGACCTAGGTATATAAAGTTTTCTTTTCTCCTTTCTAGGATTTTTAGTGAATAATTAATTGTAGATGTGTGTATTGATGTTTGTTCAAGGTATAATATTTTGCAGGGACGGTTAGTAGAGCACATTACCTCTAGTGTGGTCTTAGAGCATCTTCATATGACACCTACTAGTGGTCAGGTAAGTTTTAAATATGCATGTAGGTTTAAGCGTGCATGTGTACACTTGTAACATGTACATTTATGTGTACACTTGTACTTTACATAATATATTACTATGCACATGTACATATATAACCAATTGTTGTACTAAATTTGTTGGGGTCAGTTGCTGCTTCACAACCATAGGATGTTCGTTACACTCGGGCATAGAACATTACCTCTAGTGTGGGCTCAAAGCATCTTCATAGGAGAGATTCAACATATGTGATACCTACTAGTGGTCAGGTAAGTTTTAAATATATGTAAGCTTAAACATGCATTTATATTTTTTCAAGTATTTTACATTAATATTATTATATACATGCATTTATATTTGCAGGGATTAGTTGTTGCTTGGTTGTGGAAGTCGATCAGAGGGTTGCTTTGTTCGCATGCACCTGGATGAATCCCTAGTTTAGGACATGTTGCACAAATCTTTGATTTGAGACTCTTTATATATGTCATTATATGTTTGATATTTTTAGTTTATGATTCGAGACATATATTTATTATCCAATTAGTTGATTTGATTAGATGGTTTCATTTGATTAGCTGGTTTTATTAGATGGTTTCATTTGATTAGATGTTATGATTTGATTAGATGGTTTCATTTGATTAGATGTTATGATTTGACTAGATGGTTTCATTGGATTAGATGGTTTCATTTGATTAGATGATATGATTTGATTAGATGGTTACATAAGTAATCTAAAAAATTTCATTAGTAATCTAATAAATGTCTTAAGGGGATCTAGAATTAATATCATAAAAAATAACAAGTTAATACATGTAACTAATGAACAATAAGTATTCTAACTCAATCTAAAACTAACACATATATCATAAAAAATAACAATTTAATACATGTAACTAATGGACAATAGGTATTCTAACTCATTCTAGAACTAACACATGTCATAAGTAATCTAACTAATTTCATCATGTTTTAGTGTTCAAACTAATAAGTCTTAAGACCTAGATATGGACAATAAGTACCCTTCTTCAATGTGCAATTCTTCGACTTGACTTGACCCTGCTACTTCAGACCTAATAGGACCCCTTAAGACCTAATAGAACCCCTTAAGACCTAATAAGACCACTTACTTGACCTAATAGGACCTATTAATACCCCTTAGTACATCCAAGGACCCTTAAGACCTAATAAGACCCCTATTGTGACATAAAACTCTTTAAGAACTCTTAGGATCTTTAAGACCTAGAATAAGACCACTTAAGACCTAATAGGACCCCTTAAGACCTAGTAAGACTGGACTTAAGACCTACTAGTACAACCAAGGACTCTTTAGATCCAAGCACCTCACACTCCTGATCTGGAGACTATTTTTCAGACAACTCAGATAGAGATGAATCAACTTAGAGAGAACATCCATACATCTGAGCCAGATGGCATATATAGAGATATTTGCGTCACTATATTGAGGAGTTTGGAGGATATGACTACTAGATTGAGATACCACTCTTCCTTCACACCACAGGTTGTTGATACTATTTTTGAGAGTTGAGAGCTGAGGTATCGGGTGATGTTTCCTTGGAGATGGTCCAGAGCAGTGTCCGCAAAGAAATAATCAAATGAGAGGTTTTCCCATTTTATGAGGGGAATCCCAAGGTGAGTGCATATCAGGTTACACGGTGTGAGATTCCTCATATCGCATGCATGATATACCTTCATTTTCTTGCAGTACATGGTCGTTATCCTAATAACGACTAGATTATATTATATTTTGCACAGCAGTTATATGCTGAGTTTCATTTGGGACTCAGGGTCAACTATTTAGATCTT
This sequence comes from Thuja plicata, assembly GCA_018584345.1. Lineage (NCBI taxonomy): Eukaryota > Viridiplantae > Streptophyta > Pinopsida > Cupressales > Cupressaceae > Thuja > Thuja plicata. Next base: position 187,894 of record MU226577.1, on the reverse strand, counting down.
CCTAGATATTACGGTCAGGGGCGCGGTAGAGTTTTTGACCGTGATCAATATCTTAGGGCTGATCGAGTTGTACGTACTCATAGAGAGCTAGTTGGGAACAGGACTCCCGCAGTGGCACAGGTGATGGATGTTGCTACAGATAGAGTGGTCATTGCTTCCTAGAGGGGAGTAGTGGACAAGATAGGGGATATTTCATCTGCAACCACCTCCATCACTTTGGATACAGTGGGCAGATATATTTTGACTAGACCAAGTTGAGGCAAATCATCTACTGAGGCTTCATCTAGTATTGTTGCAGGGGTCAGTGACGAGGCATATAGAGCTGCAGGTCTTCCTCCACTTGGAGAGATATGAGTGCTTTCTAGCCATCATAGTCATTTGGATGTGGTGCTTTAATTTTTGGAGGATCTCTTGTAGTCATACTCTTATATTGCAGACATGTAGAGGATCCCAGTACATTCAGTCAGACATGTCATTAGACTTGCACGGGGTCTTGTAGTTCCATCGACACAAGACACACCATCTAGTCAGGCACGACATAGTTTGTAATAATCTGCACCATCTAGTCAGGCACATCATAGTTCACAACACTCTGCAGAGCACTCTACACCCATAGATCAGTCTACAACTGCAGATCTGGGTATACGAATTAGAGATGTACACATCAAAGTTGAGGGCCTAGATACATTTGATGAGTAGTTGTGCGGGTTGAGTCAGGTAGACATTGGCAGTGATGTTGGACCATTTATGGATTTGTTATTTCATCCTGGTGGTTCAGGCTCTACAACACTCCCCTCCCAGCTACACACACCCCTACACTCTTCAATACTAGAGATGTTTAGGACTGGAGGTGGTGTGGGTGATGCTGTTTCGATTGATGATATGATGGTGCAGCGCGCTGATGATCCTCTTGCTCTTGAGACCCAAGTATATAAAGTTTTCTTTTGTCCTTTCCAGGAGTTTTAGTGAACAATTAATTGTAGATGTGTATATTGATGCTCGTTCAATGTATAATATTTTGCAGGCATGGTTAGTAGAGTACATTACCTCTAGTGTGGGCTCAGAGCATCTTCATATGACACCTACTAGTGTTCAGGTAAGTTTTAAATATACATGTAGGTTTAAGCATGCATGTGTACACTTGTAACATGAACATTTATGTGTACACTTGTACTTCACATAATATATTACTATGCACATGTATATATATAACCAACTGTTGTACTAAATTTGTAGGGGGTAGTTGCTGCTTCACAGCCAGAGAATGTTTGTTACACTCGAGCATAGCGCATTACCTCTAGTGTGGGCTTGGAGCATCTTCATAGGAGAGATTCAGCAGATGTGATACCTACTAGTGGTCAGGTAAGTTTTAAATATATGTAAGTTTAAACATGCATTTATATTTTTTCAAGTATTTTATATTAATATTATTATATACATGCATTTATATTTGCAGGGATCAGTTGTTGCTTCACAGCCAGAGGATGGTCGTGGTAGTCGATCAGAGGGTTGCTCTGTTTGCATGCGCCTGGATGAATCCCTAGTTTAGGACATGTTGCACAGATCTTTGATTTGAGACTCTTTATATATGTCATTATTATATTTTTGATATTTTCAGTTTATGATTCGAGACATATATTTATTAGCCGATTAGCTGATTTGATTAGATGGTTTCATTTGATTAGATGTTATGATTTGATTAGATGGTTTCATTGGATTAGATGGTTTCATTTGATTAGTTGGTTTGATTAGATGGTTTGATTTGAATAGATGATATGATTTGATTAGATGGTTTCATTTGATTATATGTTATGATTTGATTAGATGGTTTCATTGGATTAGATAGTTTCATTTGATTAGATGATATGATTTTATTAGATGGTTACATAAGTAATCTAAAAATGTCATTAGTAATCTAACAAATGTCTTAAGGGGATCTAGAATTAATATCATAAAAAATAACAAGTTAATACATGTAACTAATGGACAATAAGTATTCTAACTCATTCTAGAACTAACACATATATCATAAAAAATAACAAGTTAATACATGTAACTAATGGACAATAGGTATTCTAACTCATTCTAGAACTAACACATGTCATAAGTAATCTAACTAATTTCATTATGTTTTAGTGTTCAAACTAATGTCTTAAGGGGATATTTAACTAATTTAAGAAATCTATAAAAATCATTGAACAATCAAAGAATACATAAGTAATCTAAAAAATGTCATTAGTAATCTAACAAATGTCTTAAGGGGATCTAGAATAAATATCATAAAAAATAACAAGTTAATACATGTAACTAATGGACAGTAAGTATTCTAAATCATTCTAGAACTAACACGTATATCATAAAAAATAACAAGTTAATACATGTAACTAATGGACAATAAGTATTCTAACTCATTCTAGAACTAACACATGTCATAAGTAATCTAACTAATTTCATCATGTTTTAGTGTTCAAACTA
>MU226577.1:166459-184982 GCA_018584345.1 Thuja plicata | reverse complement strand
ACAACTGAACCTGCAGGTCACAAATTTTAACAATATAAATTTAAACAAACTAAATTTGAAATTTGTTAAAAGGTTAAAATTTAAAATTTACAAATTGAGTTCAATATATTGATGTAAAGCATACAAAGCTATGGGGAACAACATTCTATCACTCTCTTCAGGTTCAAGTAACTTCATCCTCATTGCAGTACAACGCAGTAAATAATAACCAACTCCTTCTACATTTCCACGCTCAACAATCACTACAAAGACATCTCCTGCAAAATAAATTTATATATATACATGTGAGATATTAAAATTTACTTAGTTCAATCTATAGATCTATCTATCTATCTATCTATCTATATATCTATCTATTTATCTAGATACATGCAGCTCAATGGACCATATAATGTGAAATATATACTTACCAACTTCGTCCAATCCTGAGATATGATCATAATCAGTAAAAATCAAAGGAACATCATCGAAGTTTTCATCTTCATCTCTATCAAATGTATCAGTAACAACTAGTGGCACTAGATTCCATGCACCTACATATCCACGGTCTTGATTGATGCATTCCTCATAATTGTTAGCAATGTAGTGACAACAAAAGCATGAGTAGTCCCTAGTGTTCAACGTCCAATTGCAACAATTCATACTCAAAACTGAATGCAAAGATCACGTCTTTTTTATCCGCTTGCAACCATGCATAATTTTTCTATCCACACCTGAACAAATTCATATATAATATTACATTCTATAAATATAATTTGAATAAAGAATGTACATAAAATATTTAAACACTTGAATAATTTAAAAATGCGTGCATACCTTTTATCTCCCAAAATTTTCTATGTGGTACCGCTTGAGTCATTCCTGTTGACGTGTCATTCTCATTTGGTGTGAAATGTTTCTTGCACTATTCAACAACATCATGTGCATTTTTATATGAACTCCCTTATAATTCATTTGATAATTTTGTATAGAACATTTGATGCAAGCTCCAACACCATCATGTTCACCTTTTCCATGTCCACTCTCAAAGAAACTCCAGACATGTAGTATGTTTTCATTACGAAGATATCTACATAGTGCATAAAATAGTTTGGATGATTTGAATTTTGTAGCACATCCATCTAACCAAACATAATGTTTATCAATTTTTATACCCTTTTCTTTCAAATTTGCAAAAACATCTTGAAGCAGTATTCTACATAATGAATGTCATGCTCTCTATCATCACTTATATAAAAATGATATTCCTTCTTGATGACCCATGCTTCAAATGTGCTCTAAATAACATCTAAATCTAATTGTGTGTGTCGATAACACACATGTACCATAATAGTAATTTTCTCTGAAAAATAGTATTCCGATTGAATTGCCTTCTGATAAATAAATGAATATTTTTCTGCAAAATCAACAACTGATACAATAGTTCCAAGTGGGAAATTATTTCTTAGTGTTTGGAATTGTTGTGCTTGCCACTTTGCAAAAAAAGAATGATGAATGTAGGGTTGAATCAATTTTTTAAATTTGTCCATAAATACTCAACCATTTATCTCCTCTTCAACATATTCTAACCTTTTGGATTCTTTCCCAAATTTTGTTTCATTCTTTACATATTTGTAACTCTTGCAATTTACCATCTTTGTTACATCAATGTTTTCATTTTTCAAAGGAAAAGAGTCAATCAATACATGTTTGACACATTCCTTTTATGCAATTTATTTGTCCAGCTGCATCATCTCTTTTGTCACATAAAATGGATGAGATGAACTCACTTCGTCTACTAGGAGGATCATTTTCAAAACCATAAGTGTCTTCTACAAACTTTTGAAAAACCTGATAGTAGAGATCAAATTCAATATGATAATGACAACAACAAGTTTCAAACACTTTGTTTGTCCTAATATAATATGGCTTCAATCTTTCAAACAATGTTTGCCCAATCTTTATAATAGGATTTGAACTACAAAATGACACATACATTTCATGTCGTGTTGTGTCCAACCAATGTTTCGTATGATATTCATATTGATTAGCTGAAATTCTATGTCTGATAACATCTCTACTATTTGATAAAGGACGTGTATTATCATTCCAAAATAATGTGACCAAATTATTGATTCCTCCATCAATCCTATCAGAATGAGGAGCTCTACACATGATTTCCCAATTGCCTTCCAAGGTGCTATCATCCAACAACATTCTCCTATTAACATATCGTGATATTGTTTTCCTACTAAAACCAATCCGAGATGAAACTGAAGATATTTGTATTTTTTGGAGCATAGTGTTACCTACAACAGATGTCAACATAAATTTTCTTGTAATGGTCTTATCTTTAGTTTGAGGTCGCTTCCCTACCTGGTTCAAACCTTTCCTAAGATTTTCAATCATATCAGTTTGCATGTCAATATCTTTTGTCTTCTTTGATGTTGCGTCTATACCCAATAATTTTAATGCCCCTTCAAAATTTTTGTTTATAAGTACAACTGAAACCAATTGGGCTTGTTCAAGTATTTCTAAATTATTATATTTAGCCAATATTTCTCTTGCTATCATATTCATTGACCTCTTCTTAGCAAGACTTAAGGGTTGAACATTAGCAAGTGATCTCAAATTCTCCACATCCATTGTAATTAAATGATCTAAGTTTCTATAATTAATATTTCTCTTTATAGTTTGAGCTAAATTTATAAGTTCATCCATACCAGTAGGAGCATGCAATCTTGAACCTTCTCCAACATCAATTGCTTGAGCTTCCATAGGGAGTGATCCCGACCCTTCTTCAATGTGCAATTCTTTGACTTGACTTGACCCTCCTACTTCATCTTGTCCTTCACCTTCTTTAGTTTTATGATAATATGCCAATGCAGCTTCACAATTTCTTTTTTTGGTACCAGGTGACCTTTTTCTAGCAGATTTACGTTGTCTTCCCTTCTTGTTCTGCATTTCTTCTCTTCAAATAATATCTTCCAAAAGATTAGCAATAAAATTTCTTTTCTTCAAAAAAATACTTTGATATAATATTTCTCCTCTCCAAAATTATGCCTTCGAAAAAAATAGAAATAACAATCCTTCTCCAAAAAACACCTTTGTAAAAATTGATCAATAATAGAAAAAGCGAATTAACTTATTGCAATTGGGTAAAAAAATGAAAAGAAAAAATATTACTTTTATACCATTGTAAATTTTAAAAAAAAAAAATTTCAAAATGGCCGACCTAGTTCGCGCGGAGTAGCCTAGGTAAAATTTTGGCAGGGTGATTCTCATCGGACTTTTCACACAAGGGTCTTAAGGCAAAGGGTCTTTGCATGAAGGCCCTCAGACCCCTTTGCACGAAGGGGGTCTTCGCATGAAGGCCCCTAAAATGAAAATTTATCCTCAGAAAAAAGAAAACTCCTAAAAAATGGCCTTTTAAGGCGTGGGAAAAGGACCAAATCAAATGCTTTTCTAAAACACATGATGCCAAATGATGTGATTTAGAACAAGATTTCTAATAATTATAATTTTAATATATATTGAGTTCATTATCACTTTCAAATATTACTTTAACTAAACATAGGTTGTTTGGTCATTCAACAACCTGTCTCTTCAAGGCTTCGGGAAAAATAGTAAATTACAAAAAAAAAATATAGAAATATGTAGGAAAAGAGTATTTGTGTTACCTTTCTATAAATAAAAAAAATGAATTTTGATATATAGAGATCAAGTTAGAGCGATCCAAGTGACCTTATGTCTAAATTACAGTTATTGTCACTTTAGAACTTAATAAACTACAAAATATTGACCCAAAATGAATGAAACCAATTGCACCCTTCAGATATTGAACTTACAAATATAATCTTGAAAAAATTACATCGTTATCATATTTAAAAAAAAAATTATGCTGATCCAAGTGACAGTCACTTCTTAAAAACACAGTTTTTCACACAAACCACTTTTCGAAGGAGAAGGAAAAGTGAATTTAAATGAATTTTAATTTTTTTTAAAAATATATTTAGAAAATAGAAATAAAATGATAAAAGACCCTAGTTTACATCATCTTCAAATTCCTAATAGTTTTGCAGCAATAGGTGTTTGGAAGTGAAGTTTTTTTTTCAGAATGTTGGTCTCTGTGTCAAAGTTGGCCAAAAAGTGGGACACACTATTGTGGGACCACCCATATAATATAAAATACTATATCATATATGCAATAATAAAATGAAAATCATATTTGCATATATAAATATTAAAACTAATTACGACAAGTACAGGCCACTACGTGGCACTTGTTATATATATTTTATTTTATAATGCAAATTCTAAATTTTAAGGAAGGTCTTATAAATTCTCAAACAGACAAGTTTCAGTAATCAACAAGCTCCTATTATCTTTCTCTTTGGTTTATGTTATAGACCTCTCTCTCAATCCTTCCTCACTCCCACTCTCTTGTCCCTCTCTCTCTTTCTTGTCCCTTCCTACCTCCTTCCCTATCTACTCTCTATCTCCCCTCCCCTTCTTTCTCTATCTCTCTACTCTTTATTTCCTCTATCCCTCTAACTACCTATCCCTTGGTCCCTCCCCCCCTACACAATAATATTACAATGTCATTGGAAAAGTAATCCTTCCAACGTATTGAACATTTATTTTCAATAAAGTGGATCCTTAGACATACTGAACTTTTGATGTTTTGGCTGATATGTGGGTAAATAAATACATGCACAATCGATATTTGAGGTGAAAATATAAATTACACCACTGGAGCCATGTAGATGTTATTGGAAAAAAATATTAATTACGTATGATTGACCAAATAAATTATGGTGAATTCATATGCGTTGGATTGTTGATTCATAAAAGTAAAGACGATTTGGCCACCATGTAATGAGGGGAAAAAATGCCAATTTCAAGTTGCCTAATAACAATTATTTTCAAATTGTAAAAAAATTGTCATTACCATTAAAAAGTTTATTCCTAAGTCCATTCGCTCTCCCTCTCAACTCACCTAATGATGCCACTAGGCACCATTCCATGAAATGAGAATACCAATCCATCCTCCACCCTCGATCTTCATCAAGGTATTTTGAACCTTCATCAATTTTATCCCAAATCCTATATATCCCAAACATAGCCAATTTTTTTCCTCTTTCACCCATTTTCAGATGGAGTGGTCGTATGCTATGGAAATTGCAAGTGAGCATACATCCCAAATCATCATAAGAAAATATACTCAATGGGAGGTTTGATATAATTTACTTGACGTCTTTTACCTTATCTTTATTTCTTGCTTATTTTTGTGTCTTATTGTTAAATCACACTAATTGAGCATAAATTCCCTGCAAACACATACACATATGTATGTCTACATGTGTGATTAATTAAGTACATGATTACGATATTTAAAATTTTATAATGTAATGTTAGTCTATAAAAATATGTGTTTTTAGGAAAAAGAATGTTAGAAACTTTGCATATCCTAATAAAATGACTTAACCAAGTTGTTCATTATTTGATTATGCCTTGGTTAGTGAAACTCAACTTTACCTATCATCTCTTAAAATTTATAATAACACATCTATCTATGTAAATTGTGGTCTTGTATGTAACAATTTTGAGATAGAGGTTTGTGAACAATGATGCCCACTTGTCTATATTGGATATGACCTTATATTATAAAAATTTGGACAATGAAATACAATTTGCTACTTGCATTGTTAGTTCATAGTGTTTGATAGGTTGCATTTTAGTTAGAGTTATTGAATACTTAGCTATAGGGTATCTACAGTTGTATAGTTAATTGTATGTGACAAAGTCAATACAACACACAAGTTCTCAAATGACATGATTGATGAATTATAACTGATTAAATGTTTGAAGATGATACGTTGATGATACCTGAGCTGCAAAAGTGAATGCAAGACATTAAATCAGTTAATGTATTGTATTTTCATTAATGTCAACTTGATATGGTTTGACTGGTCATACACATATTGTCATAAACTTGAAGAACTGAAGAGACAAAGTTTATGTGGTCAGTAGAACATAAAAGTTCTGTATACACCGAGTGACAGTAAACACTGATGGATTGTGCACATCGACAGATAGTGAACATTGAGCAGTTCACATTGTATACCGAGCACCGCAGTAACCGAGCAAGAGCTATTTACCGAGCATAACTAAAGTCAATGACTGAGCTAATTGAAGTTGATGACCAATCAAAACTGAAGTTAAAGAATGACAAAACTACTTAGCTGGCAGAGCTATATTTAGGATTGAATGATTGATTGCTTTATTATCAAGGATCAGTTAAACCTAAAGCAAAGAGGGAGATTTAAATCATGTTTTATTTACAGCTATCATGGAGAGATTTATGGAATAAAACTCAAGGAGAGATTTACAGGATAAAGCAAGCATGGTGAGTTTTACGGATCAAGAAGTGATCTACGATGAAAACAAGGAGATTAAGCGGCTAATCATGTCTATATAAAGAAACAAGGAATTCATTATAAAGAAAGAGGAATCTTGAATATATTCTGGTGAAGATAGAATTCTTCATGCAAATATGATCATACCAGCTGTAGAACAGAGTAAAGGAATTCTGCAGACACCGAGCAACAAAGGACATAGCATTCACCGAGCAGAAGAAAGAAAGAGAGCAAAAGAACTGAAGAGCATATTGACTAGAGAGGTATTATTGGACTAACAATAGATCTAAATATCTGCAAGTTAAATTTGTATTTTGAACAAATCATTTATTGTATCAGTTTAACCATTGATTCAAAAAATCTCTTAACCGAGTGGGATTTAACCATCCTTATTGTATTGAGATACTCAAGAGTATCAAAAGGTTTTCTTGTTGACAACATAGTGAATGCTAGGTCAAAAGACAAACTGTTAGTTTTGAATCCTCTAACAAGGTCGCACTTAACAATGTGTATTGTAACCTTTAACAAGGTTGGCTCTTCACCGAGCTCACTTCAGAAGAGTGAAAATTTTGGGTTACCAGTCCCAAATGGTTTTTCCCAACATTGGGTTTCCACGTTAAAATCTATGTATCAGATGTGTATTTCTTTCATTTCATTGATATTTTGTTTTACACATTATTGAAAGTGAATTGGTGGGTAAACACTAAGTTTATTTACTGCTACTCGGTAAACTCTAGAAAAGATAAAAAGTATATCTTACCGAGTAGTTTATATTTGTTAGAATTATATATGGAATACATGTTGATGATTGGGGACTAAAAGACAACTGAGGGTATTATATTTGTCATATAAGTTTTTGGTTGGATTATTGGAATTATTTTGAAGGCCACTGATTCACCACCCCCCCCTCTTAGTTATTCTAACAATGATAGGTATTGCAATTTTAAGTCATATACTAACCCTATGAAGGGTACGACTACCTCTAGTTGGAAAGTGCATGGGGAATTGTTAGTTTATGATTAGAGGAAAAATATTCTAATGATGCTCTCCCTTTTACAGTTAAAGATTGTTGAAAACTTGATTATTTAAAGACATATTGTATTTATGTTGTATACTTAGAAAATATGTAACATTATATATTTAGATGTGTGTGTCGATTTGTTGGTAACTTTTGTACAAGTATTTAAAATAAAAAATTGACCTATATTAACGTGTGCAAATAAGTAACGATAAATTATTAAAAAATAAAGTATTCTTATTTAATGTCATGATGTTGAATAATTTATTATTATCTAAAAAATTTAAAAAATAAAGTAAATTATTTTGATATAAAATTTTTGTTTCTAGTTAAGAAAATAAATTATTGAAATTTATTTTCAAAAAATTAATTAATAAATAGTAGTTCATTACAAAATTTGAGTTCAACAAGTTTGAAATACAATGTAGAAAGGAGCTTGTAATATAATAGACTTCTTAAAAGTATAAGGCTTGAAAGGGAGCATGCTCTAAGTATTAGATAAATACACATTATCATTTATTAATATTTATAATTATTGTGTTTAAAAAAGTGTTGGTTTTTTAGAATTTGAAATGGTAATAAGATATGGAGAAGTCATGAGAAGATGTGTCATAATTAAGTGCATATAAAATATGAGAAAAATTTAAAAAAATTATTTATATGATAGACATGTCCATTAAAGAAGGAAATAAACTCAAGCACTTGTTATATTTGATGATAGAGTGGACTCCTTCAGTAATTTTCCTATCATCAAATATGGTTTGTATATTATTATCTATTTGATCATTTAATTTATCACACAAATATTGGAAGAAAATGAAATAATCAGTTATATTTTAGCATATTTATTCAAATGAATTATAATATTTTAAAAACATATAGTGAAAAGGATTTTTTCTAAAGAAAAGTGTTGCAAATTCATTGAAATAATATGTAAAACTAGGAGGTGAAGAGTAGAGCCATTGTTCAAATATCATAATATCTTAAAGTTCATAAAAACAACTCATATAAGACTTTAATCCTCGTATGCAATATCTAATAATGTAATATTAATATATATTTAATGAACACAAGGGTCTCCTTTTCTATGATATAATTCAAATATAAGTCCCACAAAACTAGTAGGAAATATTTATGTCAAAATATCAACTGCAAGAGGTGTGTGATGTGATGTATTTGATAGGGTCACATGTAGTAAACATATATAAGATCCACTTTCTTATTGAGTTGAAAATGCCCTAAATGAATAGTGTATAAAAGGTGGATTTGTATACAATGGTGGTATGAGAAGTACAGTAAATAATAGATGAATTATCAGAAGAATCATAGGAAAGGGAGTGAGAAGCTAAAGAAATGAAAATGGTAGTAGGATGAAATGAATGGGGAAAGGAATGTGATATCGAATAAGTATCAAATGGGTTTTTTAATTAGGAATAGAATAAGAAATATTAGCGATATCTATGGTGGACAAGTGGATTGTACATTAGAAATAGAAACACTAATGGTGGAGGTGTGAATGGTAGAAGAAATAATAAGAGCAAATATAGTCATACCATTACTAGGAATAACAGAAAAGGTGGAATGAGTAGTATTAAGATAGGAGGAAGGAGGCGTATATGTAAAATCTGTAGATAATATGAAATAGGTAAGCTATGAGGAAAAAGAGGTGTGCCATATTTAGGAACAAAACTAAGTGGCAACTATGAAGTTGATATACCATACAAAAGGCTAGAAATAATTTCAATATTGACTCTTTGAAGTACTTTCTAACCAAATGGTTTAGTAAGTATTATTTCATCAAAAAATTAATTAATTATTCAATACTATCAATCTTAGTTAAGTTTGAAAGTTCATGTATAAATTGTTGGTATTCTAAAATTCTTTGTGATCATAATCTTCAATCTCATTTTAAGTGAGAGCAATAATTAAAAAATTTTGGAAACAAAAAATTAGGAATACCATCATCAATACATTAAGTCATTTGAGGATTCATATGTGGACTTATAAGTGATCCCACAATTGAGTGTTTTGCTTTTTGGCATAAGCAAGGTACTCATAAATAATATTTTTAATTTTTTTAATTTATGTCAATTAAATGAAAATAAATTATTAATAAATTGAGGATGATGTAAACTAATGAAATGTGTCATTTCTATGTAGACTCAAGCTATAATTTAATAAAATATCATTCATATCAATTTCATCTACATTTTTCAATTATTTTTTAATTTATTCTATCATTATTTATTGGATATCATTATTCTATGTCACATGACTTTCACCACAAACAATCTTTTTCATTATTACTTCATATTAAATCTATAACTCTAATTCTAGTACATCAATATTTTTTGATAAATTTTTATTAAATATTTTTGAATAAGCATTAACATAATTTTTTAGACATACATTATTACATAGCTAATTTATCTTGACATATATATTATATGTTTTCATTGAAACAAATGGAGTGTAATTCATTATGTTGGCACCTTCAAATTTTGTTTGATTTTGAAATGGCCATGTAGAAAATTTGGTGAAGGCATGAAAAGACACCCCTGAAAATTTGTTTGAAAGGGCCTAGTTTGAGAGACAATAAGTTTGATTCCTAGAGAGCATCATGAGAGCTGGCTCAAGGAATGTATTTACCTGTTATCATTAAGCCCATGTATCCATTTACAGCTTCCTGTGATTAGATTTGTCACATTTTTCAAGCACCTAGTTTGAGGGGGTCGATACAAATCTGCATTCTGCATATTTCCAGAAAATCCAAGTGGCCTACTTTAGAGGCTTGTATTTCACACTCAATTTATCATCATAATAAAAAGGTTTGTCCCCTGTATGCTAAACATGAAATTTGGCTCCCATATTCATTTTCAGACCCTAGTTTTTTCATTTGATAAGTTTTCCAAGCTCAAAGAAAACACAACTTATTCAGATTTTTAGTATGGACACAATTATATCTGCCAGATAACCCTTTTCAAAGAGTTATAACTTGTGACCCATTGATTTTCATGAGAAGCTAGTTGTTTTCTTGTATTTTCAGTATCTCAAAGTACTCATGTGCAAATCCTTGGAGTTCTAGGAGCTCGTCTGATATTTTTACCAGGACCATCTCATTTGCAGTTCACAGTGTTTTGCAGTTTGCTGGATATGGCACATAATATATTTGATGAAAAGGTTTTAAACACTTTTAGTCAGATGTGATTGGCAGGAGTAAAGCCAAATCGACAAACATTCCCAGCATCCTCCTCGTGAGTGCGCCCATGGAAGTTTTTCAGAGGAATGGATATCAATGAGGAAGCAGAAATAAGACATGTGCACTGTTAACAAAATTTGGCTTCCGATGATGGCTGGGACTCGATCAAACCCTCGGTTTCATGAGCGGCGCCCCTCTTCTTCCAGTCCCATGGACATTGGCGAATAGATGTCTTTTGTTCAGAAGATTCAGAATTCTGATTTTTTGGCTTCATCACCTCGATTCCCATCTATATTGGGATTTTGTAGTAAATGGAGTTTTTTCATGTCATAGTTGATTGACTATATAAATGTCGTGATTTTGGGGTTTCTCTTTTGATAAACCCATTGTAATTATCATCTTTTTATGTATTCGACTATGACTCTGGGGTTTCTTCCACGGACGAGTCGAGTCGTTGAAACAGTTTATATATATTAATAAACTTTGGTAGCTAGTCCACTTTGGCTTAAAATAAAAATAAAAAATTTGTCAAAAGAATGTCGTCTCTTGTTTGCGGCAAGTGCAAATATTTGATACAAATATTAGAATGGTTGAATAATATTGTAGGCCAAGGTGAACTACAGGGGTGAAAATGTTTTTATCTCCATATGGATTTATAAAATACTACAAAGTCTTTCTGGCTCAAGGAAATGACCCTTTTTACTTTGGATTGAAAGGTTTCCACTTAAAGTGCGGATTTCTTTACAAAGTTAAGATGTTAAAATGGTAAAACTGCAGTTAAGTGTATTTTGCAGAGGATGAAACGAAATTTATAATAGATGAAAAGTGGCTGCATATAGGTAATGAAAGGGTGAAGTTTATTTTATCACAAGGATGTAAAATTGGTAAAAATAATTTTACCAGTGACAAGAGAATGTGTGAAAGTAGAGTTATTATTTTGAGTCCCAATGACTTGTTTTATCCGAAGTGTAAAATTGTTTTCACGGTGGGATCAAAATACCAGATCATCTAGGAAATAGGTAAATATATTTTCACACGGGATAAAAGATTGGTGAAAATGACTTCGTTAGGAATTTACAAATGGTTTTCACCCAAATTAAGGCACTTTCATCTAGCCATATGAAAAGTGTAAAAGGGTAAAGATTAAGGGAACTTTTAAGCATATCCACGTGAATGTCAATGGAGTAAGATATGCACAACTAGAAATCTTTACCATGATTGGGGAATATTTCAAGGGTCGCTAGGGTGGATAAAAGATATTTGAAAATACATGGTGAAATTTGTTTGCATGAGAAGAGCCAAATGAAGGGAATAAAGTATTTTCAGTACAAAAATGCAGATACAAAATGAAATTAGAAAATGATAAGTCCATAAAGATGGAGGTTCAAAAAGGGGTATAAGATGCTATTTTTTTTCTAAAATCAACTTCGATAAGAAATTGAAGATAGTTAGAGTCAAAATTTCAAGATGCGACAAGAACAAGAGTTGTGGTACTCTGAATCTAGTTTCTAAACTACTAATTTATTTTGAATATGGTGAAAATTAAGACCCTAAAAAAGTGGGAGCACAAAAACTGGTCCTATTTTTTATGAAAAAAATATAACATAGCATCTGGTGTGCTCTCCCTAAAATGTTAACTTTTTTTTTGAATTTTTTTAATCGCTCCGGTAAGAAGTTAGCTAACACCACATAATTTATCCTGGATTTTTCTGCTAATGTTTTGATGAATGTATGATTTTTTTCTAATTTCTAAAATGGACACATCCTGAAAATGTGAAATTTGTGCGTTTTCTCCTAGAAATTATTGAAAACTAATCAAAAATCAAAACTTCTTTTTTAAAAGTATGTAGAATGGAGTCTAGTATCTATAAAAAGTAACTTGTTTCAAAATTCGACGAGTGAGCCAAAATCTAAGCCCAAAATACTACACGTTTTTTTGACAAAAATCAGACATACTTACAAAAGAAATTAGAAATAAAAAGCTTAACATAATTAGAATTCAAAATAAATTATATGATTAGATAGCTAACAGAGAGATCTAGAACATCATGTCATCTGATTTAGTCACTGTTGAACCATGTGCAAACCTGACAAGGAACACACACGAAAAAATATGATTTTTTTGTATGCCTGCTAGAAAACATGTCTCAGACCTATTTGAATCCTTCAATCCTTTAGGTTGGATGCCCAAGACAAATCCAAGCCTTATGCTTGGTGGATCCCAATGTAGTTAAAAGGGCGCATGACATATATATGGGAAAACATTATGCAATGTTGCATTTCATGCAATATTTTACTTTCAGTATTTTGCATAGGGTGTATGCCAAATGTAACAATAAAACAAGGAGAGAGAGAGAGAGAGAGAGAGAGAGAGAGAGAGGTCATAAGGGGTCATAAGGGTCTTAAGGGGTTTGGGACACATTAAGGTGTCCTAAGATGCCTTATGACCCCTCAGGACCCTTTAGGACCCCTCTCTCTACATCTTAGGAGTTGTAAGGGTTTTAAAGGGGTCCTAGGACAATTTAATGAGTCCTAAGACCCCTTAAGTCCCCTTATGATCTCTTAGGGTTATCATACACTCCTAAGGGGTCGTAAAGGGTCTTGAGGAGTCGTAGGATATATTAATGTGTCTTAGGACCCCTTATGACCCTTTAGGACCCATATGATGTATTTTAAGGGGTTCTAAGGGGTCATAGGGGATCCTAGGACTTATTAATGTGTCCTAGGACCCCTTATGACCCTTTTAGGACCCCTCTCCCTACATTGTAGGGGTCGTAAGGGTTATAAAGGGGTCGTAGGACATATTAATGTGTCCTAGGACCCCTAAAGACCCCTTACAACCCCTAATGACCCCTTACCATACATCAATATATGGTAAGGGGTCATAAACGGTTATAAGGGGTCTTAATGGGTTGTAGGACATATTAGTGTTTCCTAAGAGCCATTATGATCCCTTAGGACCCTTTAGAACCCCTAAGCTGTATAATAAGGGGTCCTAAAGGGTTCTAAGGGGTCAAAAGGGGTCCTAGGACCCCTTTCTCTATGCCTTAGGGGTTGTAATAGCTGTTAAGGGGTCCTAGGACACATTAATGTGTCCTACGACCCCTTAGGACCCCTTACCATACACTAATGTATGGTAAGGGGTCCTAAGGGGTCTTAAGGGGTCGTAGGACACATTAATGTGTCTTAGGACCCCTTAGGACCGTTGAGGACCCTAAGCTATATGTAACGGGTTCTAAGGGGTCCTAAGGGGTCATAATGCGTCTTAGGACACATTAATGTGTCGTAGGACCTCTTATGACCCTTTAGGACCCCTCTCTCTACTATTAGGGGTTGTAAGGGTTGTTGAGGGGTACTAGGACACATTAATGTGTCCTAAGACCCCTTAACAACTATTACAACCTCTAAGGTGTAGAGAAAGGGGTCCTAGGGCACATTAATGTGTCCTAAGACCACTTTTGACCCCTTAGAACCCTTTAGGACCCCTTATTATAATAGATGCAAAGTGGCTGCATATAGGTAATGAAGGGTGAAGTTTATTTTATCACAAGGGATGTAAAATTGGTAAAAATAATTTTACCAGTGATAAGAGAATGTGTGAAAGTAGAGTTATTATTTTGAGTCCCAATGACTTGTTTTATCCGAAGTGTAAAATTGTTTTCACGGTGGGATCAAAATACCAGATCATCTAGGAAATAGGTAAATATATTTTCACACGGGATAAAAGATTGGTGAAAATGACTTCGTTAGGAATTTACAAATGGTTTTCACCCAAATTAAGGCACTTTCATCTAGCCATATGAAAAGTGTAAAAGGGTAAAGATTAAGGGAACTTTTAAGCATATCCACGTGAATGTCAATGGAGTAAGATATGCACAACTAGAAATCTTTACCATGATTGGGGAATATTTCAAGGGTCGCTAGGGTGGATAAAAGATATTTAAAAATACATGGTGAAATTTTTTTGCATGAGAAGAGCCAAATGAAGGGAATAAAGCATTTTCAGTACAAAAGTGCAGATACAAAATGAAATTAGAAAATGATAAAAGAGGTTTGGGGTAAGTCCACAAAGATGGAGGTTCAAAAAGGGGTATAAGATGCTATTTTTTTTCTAAAATCAACTTCGATAAGAAATTGAAAGATAGTTAGAGTCAAAATTTCAAGATGCGACAAGAAAAAGAGTTGTGGTACTCTGAATCTAGTTTCTAAACTACTAATTTATTTTGAATATGGTGAAAATTAAGACCCTAAAAAAGGGGGAGCACAAAAAGTGGTCCTATTTTTTATGAAAAAAATATAACATAGCGTCTGGTGTGCTCTCCCTAAAATGTTAACTTTTTTTTGAATTTTTTTAATCGCTCCGGTAAGAAGTTAGCTAACACCACATAATTTATCCTGGATTTTTCTGCTAATGTTTTGATGAATGTATGATTTTTTTCAAATTTCTAAAATGGACACATCCTGAAAATGTGAAATTTGTGCGTTTTCTCCTAGAAATTATTGAAAACTAATACAAAATATAAACTTCTTTTTTAAAAGTATGTAGAATGGAGTCTAGTATCTATAAAAAGTAACTTGTTTCAAAATTCGACGAGTGAGCCAAAATCTAAGCCCAAAATACTACACATTTTTTTGACAAAAATCAGACATACTTACAAAAGAAATTAGAAATAAAAAGCTTAACATAATGAGAATTCAAAATAAATTATATGATTAAATAGCTAACAGAGAGATCTAGAACATCATGTCATCTGATTTAGTCACTGTTGAACCATGTGTGAACCTGACAAGGAACACACACGAAAAAATATGATTTTTTTGTATGCTTGCTAGAAAACATGTCTCGGACCTGTTTGAATCCTGCAATCCTTTGGGTTGGATGCCCAAGACAAATCCAAGCCTTATGCTTGGTGGATCCCAATGTAGTTAAAAGGGCACATGACATATATATGGGAAAACGTTATGCAATGTTGCATTTCATGCAATATTTTACTTTTAGTATTTTGCATAGGGCGTATGCCAAATGTAAGAATAAAACAAGGAGAGAGAGAGAGAGAGGTCATAAGAGTCTTAAGGGGTCTCGAACACATTAATGTGTCCTAAGATGCCTTATGACCCCTCGAGACCCTTTAGGACCCCTCTCTCTACATCTTAGGAGTCGTAAGGGTTTAAATGGGTCCTAGGACAATTTAATGAGTCCTAAGACCCATTAAGTCCCCTTATGACCTCTTAGGGTTATCATACACTCCTAAGGGGTCGTAAAGGGTCTTAAGGAGTCGTAGGATATATTAATGTGTCCTAGGACCCCTTATGACCCTTTAGGAGCTCTACGATGTATTGTAAGGGGTTCTAAGGGGTCATAGGGGATCCTAAGACTTATTAATGTGTCCTAGGACCCCTTACGACCCTTTTAGGACCCCTCTCCCTACATTGTAGGGGTTTTAAGGGTTATAAAGGGGTCGTAGGACATATTAATGTGTCCTAGGACCCCTAAAGACCCCTTACCATACATCAATGTATGGTAAGGGGTCATAAGCGGTCGTAAGGGGTCTTAATGGGTCGTAGGACACATTAATGTTTCCTAAGAGCCATTATGATCCCTTAGGACCCTTTAGGACCCCTAAGATGTATAATAAGGGGTCTTAAAGGGTTCTAAGGGGTCAAAAGGGGTCTTAGGACACATTAATGTGTCCTAGGACCCCTTTCTCTACGCCTTAGGGGTTGTAATAGTTGTTAAGGGGCCCTAGGACACATTAATGTGTCTTAGGACCCCTTAGGACCCTTGAGGACCCCTGATATGTATGTAAAGGGTTCTAAGGGGTCCTAAGGGGTCATAATGCATCTTAGGACACATTAATGTGTCATAGGACCTCTTATGACCCTTTAGGACCCTTCTCTCTACTATTAGGGGTTGTAAGGGTTGTTGAGGGGTACTAGGACACATTAATATGTCCTAAGACCCCTTAAGACCACTTACGACCTCTTAGTACCCCTTACCATAAACTAATATATGGTAAGGGGTCGTAGGGGATCTTAAGAGGTCCTAAAATACATTAATGTGTCCTATGACCTCTTACTAGCCTTTAGGAGCCCTCATATGTATGGTAACGGGTCCTAAAGGGTCCTAGAGGTCATAAGGGTTTCCAAGACACATTAATGCATCATAAGACCCCTAATGAGCCCTTAGAACCCTTTAAGAAACCTTTGTTTACATTTTACGAGCTGTGAGGGTTGTTAAGGGCTCCTAGTACACATTAATGTATCTTGGAACCCCTTAGGACCCCTTACGAACCATTACCATATAGTAATGTATGGTAAGGGGTCTTAATGTGTCTTAAGGGGTCCTAGGACCCCTTATGGCCCGTTAGGACCCATAAGATGTATGGTAAAGGGTCCTAAGGGGTCATAAATGTTAGAGTATTCAGTTAGTTTACTTCTCTTTTTCGCTTAAGCTTTCTCTTAGGTGCATATAATTAATACTTTATATTAATTATATTGCGCAACCTAGCTTTTCTGTTTTTAGGGTTTGTTCACCTTTATAGGCTGAACATTGTAATATTTTTTTCATCATCTTAGAGAATAATATCGTGACTCTTCTTTTGAGCATCTCTGAGTTCTGCTTTTTCGTCTTTGTGCTTCTACTTTGTATCAGGTCATTTGCATGCAAGTGTATTCAGGTTCTATGGATTTGTATGTTTATCAAATCCTACATGGTATCAGAGCCACCCTGCCGCTGTCTGGTTTGAAGGTGTTTGAAGCCGCGATTCAAAGACGTCAGTCATAGCTTCTCTAGGGTTTTTTTGTGATTTCTAAGGAGGCGCTATTTTTTGGAGTAGTTTGAGCTGAAACAGACTCTGCCATTGCGTTCAGAAGGCCCGGGAGAGTCGAAATACATATAAATTTTGACCATTTTGGTTACTGTGCCCTCAGGGAAAAGAATTTTGGCCTACTAGGGCCGTACGGACACGCAAAACAAGAAATTTTTAAAAAAATAAAAAAAAATCATTTTTTAATATTTTCTATGTTTAAAAAAATGCCTGCAGTGTTAAATGGTTCGCGCCACCCGCGCGCCTCCAGAGGGCCACCGCCGCCAGCGGGTGCACCGGCACACCACCGGCCCACCACCGGTGCACCCCCGCTGCCCTCCCTCCGCTCAGGCGCCGCCCACCCTCCGCTCGGGCACCTCCAGCACCCCGCCTCCACTCGGCCGCCGTCCAGTCTCCGCCCGGTCCTCGGCAGTGACGTCAGCTAACATCACCAGGACGTCAGCCGACGGCCAAACAGTCGTCAATTTTAAGGTGGGCCCTGTGTTTTTCCAGGGAGCATGTTCTTTGAGGGTCCTGTTGGTTTTTTGCTCGTAACTTGAGCAAATGGACTCAAAAATGCAAGTATATTATATTGTCAAAAAGGTCTTTTCGAGACGGACGCAATGATGTTGGTTTGGTTTCCTGATTCAGCCATTTGAGTTCCTATTTTCAGCATTGAAGTAGAGGCTTTGTTTTCCCTTCTGCTTTACTTCCGGTGTTTAGGTTTTTCTCTAGTCTTCTTTGTGCCTTTAGTTATTGGTTCTCTTTTGTACGGGGGTTAGAATCGTACATTGTGGGGGGGTGTTGTTTCTTTCTGTTATTTACTTTCAGAAATTGACCCTTCTACTTCCGTCTTATTCTTCTCTCAATGTTGGACCCTTCTGTGGCCCGGCTGACACCACATAACTATCACACATGGAAGCCACACATGACCAGACTCCTCATGTCACGAGGTTTATGGTCCTGCATGGATGAGGCTCAGCCAGTTCTTCAGAGGCCTTATGAGGTGCTTATGCACAGAAACAGGATGGATGAGGCAATGGGCCTCATTGCCATGAACATTTCAGATGGGTTGTTGTTCCACCTGGATGGTCTGACTACA
>MU226577.1:152104-164768 GCA_018584345.1 Thuja plicata | reverse complement strand
GTTTACAGAGATTTCTTTGTTGTTGGGTACCTGATCAGGCCTTGTTGCCGGGACCCATTTCCTACTTTCTTAGTTGTGCTAGGTTAGCTTACCTCCTGAGCTTCGCTTAAGGGGGGGTGTTAGAGTATTCAGTTAGTTTACTTCTCTTTTTCTCTTAAGCTTTCTCTTAGGTGCATATAATTAATACTTTATATTAATTATATTGTGCAACCTAGCTTTTCTATTTTTAGGGTTTGTTCACCTTTATAGGATGAATGTTGTAATATTTTTTTCATCATCTTAGAGAATAATATCGTGACTCTTCTTTTGAGCATCTCTGAGTTCTTCTTTTTTGTCTTTGTGCTTCTACTTTGTATCAGGTCATTTGCATGCAGGTGTATTCGGGTTCTGTGGATTTGCATGTTTATCAAATCCTACAATAAAGGGTTCAAGGACACATTAATGTTTCCTAGGACACCTTATAACCCCTTAGTACCCTTTAGGACCCCTTTCACTACATCTGAGGGGTCGTAAGGGTTGTAAAGGGATCCTAGGACCCCTTAAGACCCCTTAGAATACTTTAGGACCCCTAAGATGTATGGTAAGGGGTCTTAGGGGTCTTAAGGAATCATAAGGGTTCCTAGGAGATATTAATGTGTCTTAGGACCCCTTAAGACACCTTACGACCCTTTAGGACCCTTTACCATACACTAATACATGGTAAGGGGTCTTAAGGGGTCTTAAGGTGTCCTAGGACACATTATTATGTCCTAAGACACCTTATGACCCATTAAGACCCATAAGATGTATAATAAGGGGTCATAAGGGGTCCTAGGATATATTAATGTGTCCTATGAGCCCTTATGACCCCTTAAAACCACTTAGGACCCTTTAGGACCCCTTTATCTACATATTAGGGGTCGTAAGAGGCCATAAAGGGTCTTAAGGCATCTAAGATAAATTAATGTATCCTATCATGCCTTGCAACCCCTTGGGAACCCTTACCATACATTAATGTATCATAATGGGTCCTAAGGGCCCATAAGAGTTTCTAGGATACATTAATATATCCTAGGACCCCTTAGGACTCCTTAGGATCCATTACCATTTGTCTCAGGGGTTTAAGGGGTGTTAAGGGGTTCTAGGACCCCTTATGACCTCTCACTAGCTCTTACTATACAGTAACCCCTTACCATACACAAATGTATGGTAAGGGGTCTTAAAGGCTCCTAGGAACCATTACTATTTCCTAGGACCCCTTATGACCCCTTACCATACACTAATGTATGGTAAGTGGTCCTAAGGGGTCGTAAGGGGTCCTAAGACACATTAATGTTTCTTAGAACCCCTTACGACCTCTTATGACCCCTTACCATACTAATGTATGGTAAGGGGTCGTAAGGGGTCCTAAGACACATTAATGTGTCCTAGGACCCCTTAAGACCCCTTAAGACCCCTTACCATACATTAGTGTATGGTAAGGGGTTGTAAGGGTATTAAGAGGTGCTAGCACACAATAATGTGGCCTAGGACCCCTTACCATACACTAATTTATGGTAAGGGGTACTAAGAGGTCTTAAGCTACATTAATGTGTCCTATGACCCCTTATGACCTTTTACGACCCTTTACCATACAATATTATATGGTAAGGGGTCTTAAGGGGTTGTTAGGGGTCTTAAGGGGTCGTATGACACATTAGTGTGTCTGAAGACCCCTTACAACCCCTTCCCATACACTAATGCATTGTCATGGGTCCTAAGGGGTCTTAAGGGATTGTAAGGGGTCTTAAGGGGTCCTAGGGCATATTAATGTGTCTTAGGACACCTTAAGCCCCTTATCATACACCAATGTATAGTAAGGGGTCCTAAGGGGACTTAATGGGTTGTACGACACATTAATGGCTCCTAGGACCCGTTATGACCTTGTACGACCCATTACCATACACTAATATATGGTAAGGGGTCCCAATGGCTCCTAAGGGGTCATAGGACACATTAATGTGTCCAAGGAGCCCTTAAAACACCTTATAACACCTTACCATACATTAGTGTATGGTAAGGGGTCCTAAGGGTCCTTAAGGGGTCCTAGGACATAGTAGTGTGTCCTAGGACCCCTTATGGCATCTTTTGATACCTTAGCATACACAATTGTAAGGTAAGGGGTCCTAAGGGTTCTTAGGGAATCCTAGGACACATTAATGTGTTCTAAGACCCCTTATGACCCCTTATCATATATTAGTGTATGGAAAGGGGTCTTCAGGGGTCCTATGACACATATCTTAGGAACCCTTAAGACCCCTTAGGACCCCTTCCCATACATTACTTTCTGGTAAGGGGTTGTAAGAGGTCATAATGGGTTTTATGACACAATAATGTGTCTTAGGACCCCTTAAGACTGCTTAGGACATCGTAAGAGGTCATAAGAAGTCTTAGGGCACATTAACATGTCTTAGGACCCCTTAGGACACTTTACCATGCAATAATGCATGGTAAGGGGCTGTAAGGGGTCCTATGACACATTAATGTGTCCTATAACAACTTAAAAATCCTTAGGACCCCTTCCCAAACACCAATGTTTGGTAATGATTCCTGAGGGGTATTAAGGGATCCTAGGACACATTAATGTGTCCTAGGAACTCTTATTATCCCTTACCATACACTAATGTGTGGTAAGGGGTCATAAGGGGTCTTAAGGTGTCCTAAGACACATTAATGTGTCATAGGACCCCTTAAGACCCCTTAGCATATATTAGTGTACGGTAAGCGATTGAAAGGGGTCTTAAGGGGTCATAGGACAATGTGTGCTAGGACCCATTATGACCCCTTACGACCCCTTACCATACACTAATGTATGATAAGGGTTCCTAAGGGGTTGTAAGACACATTAATGTGTTAAAGTAACCCTTAAAACCCTTTACAACCCCTTAGGACCCCTTACTATACACTAATACATGGTAATTTGTCCTAAGGGGTCTTAAAGGGTCGTAAGGGGTCCTAGGATACATATTTCCTAGGACCCCTTAAGACCCCTTACAATACATTAATTAATTGAAAGGGGTCGTAAGGGCTCCTAAAACACATTAGTGTGTCCTAAGACCCCTTATGATCCCTTAGGACCCTTAACACTACACTAATATATAGTAATGGGTCCTAGGACACATTAATGTGTCTTGGGACTCTATAAGACCCCTTAGGACTCTATAAGACCCCTTAGGACTCCTTACCACACACTAATGTATGGGAAGGGGTCCTAAGATGCATTAATGTGTCCTAGGAGCCCTTAAGACCCCTTACCATACACTATTGTATGCTAAGGGGTTATAAGGGGTCTTAGGACATTTTAATGTGTGCTAGGATCCATTACGACCCCATACGACCCTTTAGGACTCTTAAAATACACTATTGTATGGTATTGGTTCTTAAGGGGTTTTAAGGGGTCCTAGGACATATTAATCTATCCTAGGACCCATTAAGACCCCTGATGACCTCTTAGTGTATGGTAAGGAGGTGTAAGGGGTCTAAAGTTGTCCTAGGACACATTAATGTGTCCTACAACCTCTTAAGACCCCTTAGGACCCCTTACCACACATTAATTCATGGTAAGTGGACCTAAGGGGTTGTAAAAGGTCTTAAAGGGCCTTAAGGGGTCCTAGGACACAAATGTGTTAGGTCGTATAAGGTTCTAAGGGTCCTGGGACATAATTGTGTTCTTGGACCCCACAACCCCTTAGGATCACTTACATTGCATTAATGTGTGGTAAGGGGTCTTAAGGGGCACTAAAATACATTAATGTGTCATAGGACCCCTTACCATCCCTTAGGACTTGTTACCATATATTATTGTATGTCATAAAAGCTCAAATTGGGTCGTAAGACACATTAATGTGTCCTAAGACCCCTTAAAATCCCTTAGAACCCCTTACCATACATTAGTGTATGGTAAGGGGTCCTAGGACACATTAATGAGACTAGTGGAGTTGATGAGAACTCAACCCTACAGCTCCCAAGAATCACCTGCATGCAAATTTGTCACAAAAAGAGAGAAGCAAAAGCTATGGAGGCTAGAAACAGTAGATCTGTGAAAGAAGAAACATCAACAATTGATTCAATAATGGAATACAAAATACAAGATGATTCAAGCTAAATCATAATTAATAATCAAATGCAAAGATATCAAACCTTATAAAAGGTGATCAAAACCCTAAAAAGGGAAAACCTACGTTGCATGATAATAATTAATAAAGAATTAATTATTATATGCCTTAAGTTTAGCTTAAGTGAACTATAGATAATAAGTGACTTTAATAATTAAATCAAAAATATTTAATTAATAAGTGAATTAACTTATTACTCTAACACCCCCTTAAGATAAACTTAGGGAGAAGCTAAAAACCTAGAAATAATTGGGTATGTGCGGGATCATGGTATACCAAGCTATGGCCTTAAGTGGCAATGAAAAATAAAAAAATCAGGGTTAGTCAACTTGACGTAAAAAGTTGAACATCTTATCAACCTTATGTGAAAAAGTTGTAAGAACAGAATCTATAGGAAATTGAATTTAGTTTCTAAAATACTAGCACTTGTCTGAAAAAAATTAATCTAATTGTTCAATATTTTAGATTTCAATGCAGTAGTACAAAAATTTCAGGAAAAAGATAAAAAGTAGGCGTATGTCTGACCACCTTAATCACAATCAAATGATGATATATTTTCGCAAGAATCTAGATATAAGTAGTAGAATCATGCCCGGATGTGACGCATATTTTTGTGTAATTTTTTACCAAATAAATAATTAATTATGAATTTTCTGCTACAACTTATTCAAAATAAAAAAACTGCTGTGTCTGACCACCTTCACTAATTCTAAACTTTACAAAATTGCAATTTTTTTTTCTTATAGTAGGCCAAGCATAGAATGTGACGCATGTTTTGGATTTCAAAAAGGTTAAACCATTTGAAAGTTATAGTTATTTTTCAGTCAATTTGTCAATCAGGACTTTAGAGATAACTCAATTAGAAAATAAGTAATAATTACTTACTAAACTTGAATTCTGACAACAATTATATTGATGGAAAGCTGACAATGTCTTTAAGAAAACCTTTTTGTTTCATCAATTTCAAATTAAAAAAGGTCGTCAGCTACATGGTCAAAGTCTGGAGATCAGAGGAAATATGGTGAACACGTTGTTTGGGTTGACCATCCACGTTTGGCATTGCAGAGCCAAAACCCAAAGCAAATACCAAGCCTAATCGTATATCTGATAACTCTCACCCAAATTAAACATTTCGATTTCAAACCTTTTTTCAATTTTACGATTTTAGGGTTTTTCAAATTTATGATTTTATATTTTTAGTTTATATATTATAAATTTCACTTTTTTTAATATTAATATAATATGGTAATAGTATTAGTATTATATAATTATTTAAATATTAGTGTTATATTATATAAATTAGTATTATATTATTATTTATTTCTATTGTATAATAGTATAATATTAGTATTAATTAATTATTAATATTTATATTATAACAATAATGCCTGAGAGAAAGAGAGAGAGCTATTAATATTTATATAATAAATTAATATAATATTAATATTAATATTGTTAAAATATAATAGTAATGAAAATTAAAATAAACATTCAAAATATGATTAATATGAGAAAGGTTCAAGTCAAATTTGGGCGGGAGATATCGGATATTCGATAATATCAGATCTCTGATAATATCAGATATCTGATTATACCGAATATCTGATATTATCTGATATCTGATATGCTTTACTGGTATCGAAAAGCAAAAATTGATTATCTGGGTCCCTGTCTGAGAAGCACGTTTTTATGTAGATAATATCACGGGAAATCAGTTGTGAAAGACAAAAAAACACTTTTTCACCCTTTTTGTTGGAATCTCTATATTATCAAAGGTTTTTGCATCACCTTTTTGGTCTCACCATGGGGTGTAGTAGTCGTCAAAAGCATAAACGAAAGAGGATGCTCACAAATGAAGAGATTAAAGTGTATAGAGAAATGGATAGGGTTTCCCATTAGAACAAGAGACAAGGTATGTTAAATTTTAATGAAGATGTGGGCGTAGGCCCACCCTTAAATGCGGTTTCAAGTAAAGAAGAACATGAATTTGAAATGATTTATGATAATAATATTGAAAATGGGAATGTAGGGATTGAAGATGAAAATGTAGGTTTTGAAAATGAACACGTAGGCGTGGACAATAATATTGAAAATGATAATGGTGCACAAGAACCAAATCAACATTACACATCTCCAAATTATATGAGAAATGAAGTCCCTTGTGAGGAAGAAAGACAAACTTCAAATTTGAGACCTTCAAGAACAACAAATTGGTTACTTGAAATTGATGAGAATATAATGAGCAAATTCGATGGCAAGCGATTAGAAAGAACCGTTCGATTGTGGGTTTCAAAACTTTTTGATCAATTTTTAGCCACAAGACATTGGTTGAGCAATGTCAATTGTTTGTGAAGTTGTTAAAGATGCAGGAGATGAGACCTGTACTAGTCAAATTGAAGATTAGTGTGAACACGAAAAAAGGAGAGGAATGTTATTATTATGAGAAATCTTTTTAGTGCTCTTAATTCCATTGGGAAGACTACCAAGGAAAAAGAAAAGAGAGCCACTAGGAGGGTTATTACAAACTCCTTAGTAAGTCATCATTTGAGAAAAGGCTCGTTTGATGAGACAAACTTGTGTTGACTTGAACCTAAATCGTAAAACTTTGGATAGAGCACTTGCAAGAAGAGAAAGACTTGATGATCCTCTTTAAAATGATACATGGGCTTATGGTGGGAGACTTCCACATTGTGATAAGAAGCTTACCGATGGTGTGAAGGATCAAATTCAACTATTTTGGCAATCTAACTCAAGAGTGTCACCAAATGTGAAGGATATCTTGAAGTTGAGAATTGGCATTCGAGACCCCACCCCACATCCAAAACATTATTTGGAGGTGAGTCAAACAATGTTGTTCAAAAATCTTTGTGAGACACATCCAACATTGCAAATATCACAAAGAGATTTTGAATCTTTCAAGCCTTTTTTGTGTGTGCCTCTTAAGATTCAAAATACTTGTTGCAAATATCATGTGGAGTTTTCAATGTATCGTGAATTGTTACGATCCATTCATTTTACTTTGCATACTAGTGAAATGTTGGAGGAGTGTGGTGAAAGTGCTATTCCAAAATCATCAAGAGACTTGCTAGATCATTTTTTATGTCCTACAGATGATGGATGTTTCTTTTATAGACAAGATTGCTTAAATGACAAGTGCTCAGAGTGTGGTGGGCTAGTGAAGTTTGTTTCATGTTTTCATCAGGGCTGTGGACATGATTTTGGAAAGACAATTGTCCAAAAAAAGGTATATGAAACCATTAAATATACATTGAAAAGTGGAGGTGAAGGCTCTAGATGTGAGTTGGTTACAAAAGAATGTAATGTAGCTGATTTTATTTTAGATTCCAGGAAGAATATTTTTTAGAAGTATGCAAGGCATAGTCACAAGTCTTAGTGGTTGGATCAACAATTCAGGATTTGTAAGGACACTTTCTTGATTGGAACTATTATATCAGTCGTTGACTTTGAAGAGAACTATACATGCAACCCCAAAATGAGTTGCAAGCTCAATATTACAATTCTATTCAGGTTGCTATTTTTGTGCACATAACATATAGAAATTCCCCTGATAGTACAGAAGATGACCGGAAGCTAATCAGAGAATACCATTTTCATATGAGCGATGATAGATCTCACTCTCACGAGTATGTCATACATTGATTTGAGAATTATTTTGAGTGGGTGTGAGAAAATGTTATTTCTATGGATAGACGTCTCATTTGGTCAGATAATTGTACAGGTCAATTCAAAAATGCTCGTATGTTTTATTGGTTATGTAGAATGCATGTAGAGAGAGGTGTACCTCATATTTGGAGTTTTTTTGAGGTTGGTCATGGAAAAGGGGAGCATGATGGAGTAGGTGCATGTGTAAAGAGAACTCTAGTTAGGGAGAAATTGAGGATTTCAAGTGCAGAACTCCTTGATGCTCATTCTATTGTTGATTGTTGTACTTCAGCATTGTCACAGGGGGGACTCTTGATTAAATGGTGCACAGATTCTTTTGGTTGGTTGAGTTGGGCACAATTAGAGATAGGTTGGATTTTCAAACCGTGAAAGATTCTTCAAAAATGCATTCATTTCGAAGCTCATATGCTAGTACATGGACCATTTGGACACAAGAGTTGGCTTGTTTTTGTCTGAGGTGTTTTCAGTGTGATTGGGATGAGTGCAAGTCAAGTGAGTGGGTCGATACATGGGTTCCACATTATCTAACTCCATTATCTATTACACTCTCTGTAATAAATGATGACATGGATTGTTCACTTGACTACGACCATCTTTCAGATCTTCTACAGCCAGTACATGTTTTTGCATTGGTTGCACTATAGGGGAATGATGAGAGATCGGATTACTGGTTAGCACGTTGTGTATGAGGAAAGTAGAAACTTGCACAACTGACAATAGATGATGATATGTTCACATATCCAACAGGATCACATGTTGTTGTGAGAATATGGTTGCGCACATACATGATTAGAAATAATGGTATTCCCGCGTTTGAAGAATATGAGAAGCACAAAACCATTCTCATGTATTCACACCTTGTTATAGTAGTCAAAGTTAGTTTGTTGAAACATCAAGGAAAACCAAAGAAAAATGAACTTTGAACTATTAGTAATGTTGATCATGAAGCAATATTGAATACCCTGATTAGGTAAGTGCAACTAACTGCAAGGTTTTCCATTTTCATTACGGTTACGTTCAATACATTCTTTGTAGTTTTCTGCTTTATTTGTTTGATCCAATAAACTTGGTTTTGTATGTGGATTGTAAGTGCAGTTGGATACATATATGATATATATAGGAGATTGAGGTGTGCATTTGATTAGCCCAGATCTTTTATGATGGTAAACTTCACTATGCATTGGCTAGTCATGTTCTTTGGTTTTTTTAGTTACTTATACATTCATAATATTTTTGTCAACCTATAAACTTATTTTTTTCTTGTGCCTTCCGAATGCAGGGATTGGAATGTAGATGTCATCGAGTACCATGTGTTAAACATATACACTTTAGGAGCGGAAATGACACTTAAAATTTTGATATATAGTTGTGTATCTAAGATTTTGAGAAATTATATATCTTGGAATTTTGATAACATTGATATATTTATTCATAATATGTTGTATCAATGATATACAATGATTTTGTATGAAAGGTGGCGTGTACTATAAAAATTGTATAATGATGAAATACATGCAAGAATGTAAATATTTGACAAAAAATTCTTAAGATTTTGTTTCAAATGTGTTAGATAAGATGTCTTATAAATTCTTGTACAATAAAATATAAGTCTTTGTTGAATGTGTTCAAAGTAGTAAAGTTTTTTATTTAAATAAATTGTGGTAAAGTAGTAAAGTAGTAAAGTAGTAAAGTATTTGATTTAAGTAAAGTATCATGAAAATATCAATGCCATCTCCATTGGTGTATCCTTAATTCTTTAGGAGACCAAACCAGTTGCAAATGAAATTTATTTCTAATCCTCAACTTCTCCAATTGGTCTCAAGCCCTCATTCATATGTATAGATCCGAACAATTGCAAAAAGTCACAGAATTACACAAAAAATTCATCCGTATAGAAAAACTTTTCTCGGTTTACTTCCAAATATCCAAAAGTTCCTTGGTGATTAATTATATGATTAAAGAGTACTAGTTGGGACAACACTTTTCCCAAAAGGACAAGTCTTGAAACATTTGACAACTCTTCTAACTTAGGAACCCTCACTTTGGCTTGGAAGGGCTAATTGGTGTACTTAATGAAGGAAGTACCCTTCAAACCTTGAACTCAACAAATATAACACTTGGGATATCTTGGGGAATATGAGAGAACATCATTTCTCCATTTTTGGTTCTTGAAACAATACCCATCAAAAGTTATGGGGAATCAAGCATCTAGTCTATGCTTCTCTGCCAGTCACATACCACAAACAATTCGAGAGCATCAAGAACCGTTCATCGTGGGACCAAACCGTCAGCTCCATCAACTCTAATTGGATGGTTAAATGCTAGAGGAGACCTTTCTCCACTCGTGTAGCATCAAAAATGGTCCGTCCCATGTTGGACCGAAGTGTTCCCAAGGTGCACTAAGCCAAATTGGGCAAAAAAATTTGGACATCCCTATCTCAGACCTCATGAGAGATATCAAAGATTTGTGAAGTGCACAAGGACCATCTTAGGAAGGCCTACAAGAATACAGCTTCGTTCTAAGAGATTCCACTTGGATTCCATTTGGTGACCCAATCTTGGTTGATGCAAAAAGTTGCATTGTTGCTCAGTTGAAAGTTTCTAAATGGTGCATCTTTCAAACCGTTCGTCGTGGGACCAAACCGTCAGCTCTAGTTGGCTGATTAAACACTCAAAGAGACCTTTCTTTTCTCGCATAACATCAAAAAAATTCCGGCGCGTGTCGGACCGAAGTGTTCCCAAGGTGCACTACGCCAAATTGGGAAGCGATTTTTGGACATCCATATCTCAGACCTCGTGAGAGATATCAAAGATCCATGAAGTAAAAGGACCATCTTAGGAAGGCCTAAAAGCATGTATCTTGGTCCAAGGAGATTCCACTTGGATTCCATTTGGCGACCCGATCTCAGTTGATGCAAAAATTTACATTGTTGCTCAGTTGAAAGTTTCTCAATGGTGCATCTTTCAAACCGTTCATCGTGGGACCAAACTGTTAGCTCCATCAACTCTAGTTGGCCAGGTAAACACTTGGGGAGGCCTTTCTTAACTTGTGTAGCATCAAAAATGTTCCAGCGCATGTCGGGCCAAAGTTTTCCCAAGGTGCACTAAGCCAAATTGAGCAGCAATTTTTGGACATCCATATCTTGGACCTCGTGAGAGATATCAAAGATTTGTGAAGTGCACAAGGACTGTCTTGGGAAAGCCTACAAGCATGTAGCTTGGTTATGGGAAATTCCACTTAGATTCCATTTGGAAACCCGATCTCGGTTGATGCAAAAAGTTGCATTGTTGCTCAGTTGAAAGTTCTCAATGGTGCATCTTTCAAACCATTCATCGTGGAACCAAACCGTCAGCTCCATCGGATCCAGTTGGCCGTGTAAATGCTAGGGGAGACCTTTCTTTTCTCACATAGCATCAAATATGTTTCGACGCATCTCAGACTGAAGTGTTCCCAAGGTGCACTAAGCCAACGTGAAGTGTAGAAATAGAGGATGTACCAAGTACGTTGAGCTACAATGTAAATAAGATATGTTGAACATTTTGAACAATGTAAAGAAAAAATGTTGAACTTATTTTAATAGAAATACAAGGCACGTTAATTATTTAATAGAATTATGTAAAGAGATTTCATTACATTGACTGCAAGGATTATAAACAAAGCATGCAAAGTACTTTTAGATCTATTCAAAGATGGTGTAACACCAAAATAATAACATTAATCAAATGACAACCAAATCTATAAAGGATCAAAGGTTGACTCAATGGGCATGCCACATGTATGAATGAAGGAAATTGAAAACCAAATAAGAGGTTTAGTTATTCCAACATCACAACAATGGAGTCTTTCACATAAACACATGTAAAATAAATATTAAATAACATAATGCATTTAAAAACATTAATCAATTGCCTCCTATCTACCATGAATTTTGCAATCAATATTTTGGTGCTCTCAAAATTATAGTGCACTAGATGGCTAATGGAGAATGAAGATGTAGTATGAAAATAATACAAACATATAATGCATGGAAAAGATATAATATGAAAATGAACATACATACATAAATACAATGCATGACAAAGACATAATATGGAAATAATACACACATACAACACATGCCAAAGATATAATATGGAAACGATACATACATAGAACACATGACAAAGATAAAATAATCAGAAATGAACATGTAGATATGTATATATGAAATAGTTTTGTACAAAATATGGCACATATCATCTCAAAAAATTTACAAAATCAACATATCTAGATACAATATAACATACGCCATCTCAAAATGTGCCATATGGCATCTCAAAATAAGAAGTTCAACTACAAATGTTTCTAGGACATCCTATTCTACTGGTGGATGATTAAAGTGAAGTCTATTCGAACTACTCTTTGGCTTTGATGGATCCTGCATTCAAACGCAAAAGTGAAACCCCAAGTTAGATTACTTAATTTATATGGTTTCTACAAATAATAAATAAAAATTTAAAGTCATAGTCAACAATAATAAATAATTTTTTTTAAAAAAAATTGAACTCTCATGTACCTCGCCTCTCTGTCTCATCATGCGGTTAGGAGACCTAATATATGTCCTTGGTAGCGAAGGGACAATGCTACCAATGTCGACTCTGGCCTGTATATATGTTTGCAAACATGAGATTGATCTACGACTTATACTATTTTATGTTGAATCCTTGGTAGCAAATACATGTGTAGACACCCTAAAATGGACAGGCTTGCGACTTTACATTAAAAACACTAATTTTCATCTATTAATTAATGGTTTCTTAATCATTAATTAATCATATATTTTCTTCTAAATTCATTTCCCAAATCA
>MU226577.1:112996-139944 GCA_018584345.1 Thuja plicata | reverse complement strand
TGCGGCAAAACCGCAGGTGACTGCGGCACATGTTAATTTTTTTTAAAAAGGAACATATTTTAAAAGCTAAATTACAGGAAATTAATGACACGCAACACGAGATAACTCACCAGGCGTCCAGAGCCAGTAGGCCGACGGTACGAACGGACTCGATCGAAAAGGTGAATAATGCTAGGAAGACCTGCCATCGCTCGAAGAAGGAAGAATATAAAGCAGAAAATAATCAAGAAACTTACGAAGAGGATAAGAGCTAAAAAATCACAAAGTGACAAATGAAGGGCTCTCCTAGCTACTTATAGGGATTCAAAAAACCCTAATTCTACCCAGGAGCTCCGAAATTTCTTCCCGGTCCCCGAAAACTTCAAAGGTCAATTGCAGGGGCATTTTTTACTATTTTTCAAATCCGTCAGCTACCTAGTTCTACAATTTGCAGTTTCAATAAATTAACGCTCGTCTCGCAACTTTTTCGCTCAAATTTGTTGAGGGGGCATAAATACACCTACTCAATGCCGGGGAAAGCTGGGGCAAGTCATAGAATCTTTGACACACTACGACAAGTCACATCGCATCAAAGAGGGGCAAATGTAGACACCCTAAAATGGACAGGCTTGCGACTTTACATTAAAAACATTAAATTTCATCTATTACTTAATGGTTTCTTAATCATTAATTAATCATATATTTTCTTCTAAATTCATTTCCCAAATCATCAAATCCAATCCTCAAAATTAATTAAATAATTAAATTTATTTAATTAAATAGATTTAATTGATTAATTATCATTAAATTAATTAATTAAACTCAATTTCCTATAGTTTAAATCCAAATATTTAAACTTACTAATTAAATTCTTCCAATTGAATTAATTTAATTTCATCAAATAAAGCAATTCTTAAATAAAAAAGAATTCAATTATCTCACATGTTGAAAATAATTATTAAATAAATGAATTAAATATTCATTTATCTTCAAAGAGATAACTCCAATTAGATCAAAAGGGTTACTCCACCCATCTCTCTAGTCCACATGGGTCACTTCACCCACCTCTTCAGTTCAAAAAGGTAACTCATAAATAGCTCTTCCGTTAACCAAACCCTATCTCCTCTTTACCAAATGAAGAGGTGGAGTTTACTGAGGACCTCTCTCGTTCCTTTTGATCACAACCGTTCATCTCCCCATCTCTGGGATTGATCTCAATCGTTTATTTCATCACCAGTTCCTATATAATAAACCCTTCATAACCATTTGAAGGATCCAGGATTTCAAGCTCTCGTGCGCCATTACTCCGTCAGTTTGGTTATAGCATTCAAGCCATCTTGCGATCACACACACACTTTTCAATTATCAAATTCTCGATGCTTCTCAAGTAATAGACGTTGCCCCACCAATACTGAGCATCAAGAACAACATTTCAGAAGGAGTAGAGAGAAACAATAGAAGCTTCAAGCATCGTGGGGTTTGCATTCATTTGTCTTCCTTTCTCTTGCTTGTACATTTTCTTGCTCACGTTTCCGTTATTCGTTTAGTAGTCATTGTATACTTGATTTGCATTCATTTGTGAACCTTTGCTACTAACCCCCACCTTTGGAAAGCTGTGGAAAACCGGAGAGGGAGGCGTACAACATGTTTCAAAAATAATTGAATTAACATTAAAACTTACCTGTGTTGACCTTTCTTCAGGAAATGTCAGTTGGGTCATCATTGATACAAACCCTTGGCGTGGTACCTCCCTCAAACTAGGGGTGACCTACAAAAGTCAAACAGATACTTCATAGAATCATGACTTGATCATATTAAATATATACTTGATAGTAAAATACACACAAATAAATTTAGAAATATATGTACTGTGGGGCTATCACTGCTAATTGAGATGCCTGTGACTCTATCGTGGCGAACCGGTCTCATGACATCATCAGACACCACCCTCTGTCAAATAAAACATGTAATTAAAAATGAGTACGTACAAGTGACACATATACATGTATTCTTAAACAATATAAAATACTTAATTACCTTCCCCTTGTCAACACCAGACATCTAAACCCCCTCACATTGCCCCCCAGTGGCAACTAGTGAAACCTACATCAGTATGTAATAAGATGATCATAAAAGTTAAAAAATACATGTATATACTATTATAATAAAAGGAAACCAATGAGTACATTAAAACATATGTACCATGGAAGTGTCAAGGCCAAATGAAATGGCCGAAAGCGTGGACACCTCCACTTGTGCCATCTCCTCCTCTGTCAACAACTGGACATAAATGAAACACATAAAAAATCATAAGTGGGCAATCATTATAAGAAAATTCTATTAAAAATATGAACGTTTAAAATTAAATACAATGTAACAAGTTAATTGGTTACTCTTACCGTAACAGTAGGAGTCCATGGCTCTGTATGCCCCTTATGCACATCTCTATGAGGTGCTTCAGTTCCTATAGTGTGTTGTGTAGTATCATCCACCTCAAAGACATAGTTATATGCATCACTATCATTCAGTGAACCCAAGCACATATTCTTACACATAATGCAAGTATGAGGCACACAAACATGTGAGCTTGTGGAGGATGTGGAAGGGCTAGAAGCATCAGCATGAGGAGGCAACAATGCCGCACTCTGCCTATCTAGTAGATCACTCAAGCTGTGAATGGCTCGAATAGTCTATGAGCCGGCATCAACAATAATATCAGGATGTTGCACTGTAGGAGGTGGTGAAATATCAGGAGGGGGGACATATGTGCAAGATTTCACCCACTCTACCCTTGGCCTATCCTGGGGAGCGCCTAAGCCTATGTCCTGGTTTTGTCTCATGTTCCAATAATTTACTTTGTGATTGAGCACAAATTCAGCATACACATTTCTTATGAAATAGAATGGGACATCCAAATTTTTGTGGGGTGGTCTATCAAAAACCATCCACCAACGATTCCAAAAGTTGTCACGTATTGCATCATTTGTGCACCATTTAATTGACAACTTGGTTTTTTTAGGGTCCACTTTTAAACCAGTTTTGGGATCAACAAAAATGTTACATATGTCATGTTTTGTTATATTTAGATCCATAACTTGATCATAGTCAAGCCCATCATCAAATTGGGCGTGCATGGATTTGCACCAAAGAAGTGCAACATTGTTTTGTTCTATTAGTTTCTCCATGCTTTCAATAATGGAGTTCAGCATGGAAAACCTGGGGCGCAAGGTGGGGATATTCACATATGTGTTATTATATCCTCTAAGCTGATTTAGATTGTCTCCTATGAGATCCTGTAATGGCCGAGGGTTTGAGACTGGTTGGTCTTCTGAAGGCGGGGGATTGTTTTGAGGTGTTCTGGATTGTTCGCGGACTCATTGGGAGGGTTTTCGAATTGGTTTGAATCCATGTCTTATTCAAAAATAATAAAGAATAAAAAATATCAATTTCAACTTTAGTTTTTATCATTTGAACTCTAGTTTATAATCAATTTTAAAAAATAATAAACAATATCATTTTAACCCTATTTTAAAAAAAAAAAAATTCAATCCAAAAACCAAAAAAAAGATTGAAACTAATAAACTTCACTTACATCTTAACTATAGCAAATCGGATATGGGATCCCTAATGAATATACGATATGAGAGGCTTGGCTGCTTCAATGTTTTCACAATGAAAATGTTGAACACAGCTACAGGAAACAATATATTGTTACTAATGAATATAGGATATCCGATATTATCGGATATTAGATATTATTGGATATCACATATTATCTGACATCTGATAATATCGGATATCTAATAA
Organism: Thuja plicata; assembly: GCA_018584345.1. Taxonomy (NCBI): domain Eukaryota; kingdom Viridiplantae; phylum Streptophyta; class Pinopsida; order Cupressales; family Cupressaceae; genus Thuja; species Thuja plicata. The sequence continues at coordinate 136,158 of MU226577.1, read as the reverse complement.
TGCTTTAGCTTTGGATTTTGTCTTGGCTAGGTGTAGTGACACCCAGGCCTACTCAAAAGTCAACAAACTTTTGGGTGCACTTTTGGATGAGTGAAAAACTGATTTTTTCACATCACCATTTTTTGGCATACCATGATCTTGTACATACCCAAGTACTAAAAACAAGAAAAATAGGTCACGACAACATGGCTTGATCAGGTACCCAAGTACAAGAAATCTCTGTAAAGAGGAGAAAAGGAGAAAACTCAATGGAAAAAACCCTCTCCGAAAAGAGATGAAGCCTAGTGAAGGACTGAAGAAGCCTCCAAACTATAGAATGTCCCAGAAAATAGGAACAAAGGAAGAACATGAAGAACACCACTGAAGCATGAAGATGTAAACACTGTCAAAGAATAACTACTAGAACCTCCACTATAAAGGAACATGATCAGGTAAAGAAGATTGCAATCAAAGTCTGAAGAGTTGATCAATCAAACATGGAAGGATGCTTCCAAAACATGAATGAAACAGTGTCCATATGGTAAATGATCCATCTTGCTGAAATGCATAGGTACCCAACCACTGCATCCGCCTAGTACATAGAAACAAATACTAAATACAAAGATCACTCCATCAAACCAAGGAAGCATTAGAACCAATAGGAAATATCACCCATATTGCTGAGGAGGGAGAGACATGATAGGTACACTAAACCAGGCTACCAAGAATAACTGCATGATGAAGAATCAGGAACATGGAAAGTGCAATAGAAAGTACAAGCAAATATAAAGAATGGTGTCATGGAGGAAAAACTCTCTTGGCACACATCATGAGGCTAATTTCGTGGAAGGAACACTCCCTTGACAAAGTAAAATGGAAAACAAAGCAAACATCAACCCCCCATGACACTTTATAATGTATTGCAAGTACAAACATACACAAAAATGTCCAAGATCCCAAGCATGCATCATATGACACTTTATCCCAGTGCGTTTGTAAAAAAGAAAAGCTACAGAAATAGATGTCTACAATGCTCAAGAATAACAAAAAAGTTGTATGAACATGAGTAATAGCTAAAAAAGAGTCATCGCATGCAAGGAAAATGATCCTAGGACCTAAAACATCCAAGATAATCACCAAATTGCAAAAAAGAAAAAAAATTGAATAAAATGTACCTAGAGAAGATGTTGGATGTGAGACACATATAATAAGATAGATCACTAAACCATCTTTCTAATGACATGCGGAAGTCAAAAAATGGAGTCTGGATGAGCAAGATATGGCTCCTAGAGTGCAAAAAAGAACCCTGCCTTTGACTGAAAAATAACCTTGCAAGATGGAAAAATCATAAAATCAAACCTAGAAAATCAAATCAAGCATGGAACCATCTTTTCGACGATATCTTGTTCGGCCAAAAAAGCCTCTGTTTGCTCAAGATATGAGCAAAAAACTGATGACTGCTCCAAAATAATAAGAACCCCAAATAATCTCTGCTAAATCTGGCAGAGCCCCACTAAATCTGACAATGTCACTAAATATGGTGGAACTACTAAAAAATTGGCCAAATTTGGCAGAGGTGATGGAGCGATGACGTGGTGGCCATTCATGCTGACTAGGTGAATTTACCACGAAAAAGGAATTTTTTTTTTTTAGAAAAATAAACAATGAAAAAAAACTAAGATTTATATTTTTTTTTAATAAAAAAATATTAAAAAAAGGTGAGCCCATGACCTTGGGGCCTGCGCGGATCCCTTGGGGCTTGCATGACTTCATTGAGGCCAGCACAAATCCTGTGGGGCTTGCGCGGCTCCTTTGGGGCCAACGCGACTCCCGTGGGGCCTGCATGGCTCCTTGGGGCCCACAAATTCCATGCGAGGGGGGTGGGAAGGCTCCACCGCTTGCCTTCATAGGTGGACCAAGGTACGACCCCCCACAAAAAAAATTTGATTGGTTTTTTTTTTTTCCAAAAAGCTTATTGAAAACCCCATAAAAATGGGTATTTTTTATTTATCCAAAAAATTTGAAAAGTTTTCTTCCACCTTTTTTTAACCTGCCTCGAAAATCATGCCTAGAATAAGGTCGTATGAGATTATTATTATTTTTTTGCCTCAGGATGCAACTATGTCCAAATTGGACGTGCCTTATATGAAAATAAGGGTTTTTGGGCCTTTTGAGCGCAACCGTGAGGTCAATTTGTGCCCAAATTGCTCCAAAAAATAAATCCCCCCAAATCCACAAAAAATTGAAACATGAAACCTCTTGAAAATATAGATATGAAGAACAAGGCCAAATCTCTCATGAAGAGAACATGGGCATGAAGATCTGGAGCTCTGATATCATATTGGATTTTATGAAAACTCAACCCTACAGCTCCCAAGAATCACCTGCATGCAAACCTTTTACAAAAAGAGAGAAGCAAAAGCTATGGAGGCCAGAAAAAACAGATCTGTGAAAGAGGAAACATCCTCAATTGATTCAAAAATGGAATATAGAATACAAGATGATTCAGGATCAATCCGAATTAATTATCAAATAAAAAGAGATCAAACCTTATAAAAGGTGATCAAAACCCTAAAAAGGGAAAACCTAGGTTGCATGATAATGATTAATAAAGAATTAATTATTATATGCCTAAGTTTAGCTTAAGTGAACTACAGATAATAAGTGACTTTAATAATTAAATCAAATGGGGCCACAATCAGATTTCTTTATTGCTTTATTTAACACTGTTGAGTGTAGAGATACAGTTCATAAAAATAAAGGGTTATGTTTGGGATCTAGCTTGTTGACCATTGCTTGGTCTCCTAATTTTAACCCCGATCCAAAGACCTGTCATTTTTTCCGCATTGGATAGAGTTTCCTATACTACCTTTGGAATACAGGGAACCTGATATCATTGAGATAATTGCAAATAAAGTGAGTCTATTCATCAAGCATGATTTAATTCCATTTGAACAAACCAGCGTGATGTGAGAGTTTGCATTCTCATCGATACCTCAAAGGTGTTTCTACATCACCTCAATTTAAAATCAAAATGGGGTCACTGGCAGCAAAGAATTGTTATCGAAGGTGAAGATATTGTTCACAAGTACCAGCATGAATTAGGACATTTTGATACACTGCCAGGATGACACACAATTAGAAGTGGTTGTATGTTATGATTTTTGTACAGATCCAAAATCTTGTTCATCTAGGATCAAACCTTCAATGGATGTATCTTTTTCAACACATACTGGGCTTCCTCTCACCCAAAAACAACAAGTGTTTGTTTCAGATATTTACACTGTCATGAATTGGTTTAAAGTATTTGGTAATTTGTTCTGCAGTATGAGATATGTAATCACCTATATGCATCATACAACTAAATCTCATCATCCTATAGCTCTGAGATGCATTGGGGCAGGAGTAAATGTTGATTCCATTGATAACAGAGATCTTATTGTTCAAAAATTAATATTTGAATATTATCCAGCTAATGTATCCAACTTACAGGAGGTGTTAAGTAAACATGTTTTAGAAGAATTAAAAGTTCAAAAAGCTACTGAGAAGATAATTATTGAAACTCCAACCAATCTCATCTATAAAATAGCCGAAGAAGAAGGATTATATAATGTAGATGAACTAGATTCTCCCATTAAGTAGAATGACAATCTGGAATACTCATTGATCACAAACAACTTCTCACCACCTGGAGGGCCTAATTTAATCAAGAATTGGACAAAGGATTTAATTGTATGGCAGTCTGTTGTCAACTCAACTCCTAAATAAAATTTAGATTTTTACAGAATTGATGAGGGAACTTTGATGCCCTTGCCTGGTCAGCAATTATTTATGGGGGATGATGTGTCTACTGGCTCGCTTCAGAATCAGCTGGAAGAATTTGATGGTGATGCTCAGATTGGTTTGTTTCATCATGCCCTTCAATAGGGTAATATGAATGAGCAGAATGACTTGGATGTAGGAGTTCTCAATGATCCTATAGGTGATCCAACCCAGCCTGATCCATCTGGTTTTTATGATCATAAGTTGGTATTATCAATTGCTCAAACTCCCAATCAGTCCTCACAAGCTAAGACAACACCTAAGAAATAGGGGAGAAAGCCAAAGGCCTCTAAGACTAAATAAGATATTGCAGCTGGTATTCAATCCACCTTAGATGGTAGGTTCACACCTTCCAGGAGATCAGAATTGAGGACTAAAGGTTCTCCTTGTCATAAATGAAGATTTCCTCTTGGAATGTCAGAGGCATAAATGCCTCTGAAAAAAGAAATAGAATCAAGAAAGAAATTGATTCTATTAATGCAAAGATTATTTTATTACAAGAAACTAAGCTATCTAAGGAGAATTACAAGAAAACAATTGGTAAATGGTCAAAGTGGAAGTCTGTCCATAGACCAGGCACAGGTGCATCGGGGGGCTTACAGTTTTATGGGATCGAAAATCAGTGCAAGGTCGACTTCTTGAGAAAGTGGATAATTGGCAGATGCCTAACATAATTTGCTTTGATCTATCATTTTCTTTGTTTAATATTTATGGTCCTACCTCCACACATGATAAGCTTAAGTTATGGAATGAACTTACTCATGTTATTCAACTACAAGAAGATCACTTGACTATTTTGGGTGGAGATTTCAATGCCATCCTTAAGTCTATAGAAAATAATGGGGGTATTTGTCAACCTTTGAATACCATTCAGGATTTTTCAGATTTTATATACAACAACAATCTCATAGATATTTAACTTGACAATGGTTCTTTTACTTGGACTAAAAAAAGAGCCAACTTCACTCAGATTGCAGTTAGATTGGACAGGTTTCTCATAGTTCAAGATTGGAAGCTCAAAAAATACTCTTTCAAATCACAAATTTTATCTATTCTGGGTTTGGATCATTTTCCTATAACTCTTACACTTGAAAATTAGATGTCCTCTCATGAACTCAAGCACTAGCCTTCATTTAAAATTTGAAAGAATATGGATCTGTCACCCTAAATCTATCCCCCTTATCAAACAGTGGTGGGTTGAAGCTCCCTTTTTTGAAGGTTCTAACATGCATAGATTTGTTATGAAACTGAAACATCTTAAAAAGTTGATAACGAAGTGGAATGAGTTGGAATTCAAGAATATCTTTAAACAAAAGGATCTAGTTAAAAAAAAGTTGGCAGATATATATGGCCAGGTTATTACCCATGGGATAGATAATAACACTTATGATAGACATAAAATTCTACTTGGGAAATGGGAAGAGTTATGTAGCAAAGAAGAGGAGTACTGGAGACAAAAGTCTAGAGAATTATGGTTGCAAGAGGGAGACAAAAACACAAAAAATTACTATGCATCAGCTAATAAAAAGCGAGCAGCCAGTCATATTTTCATGATCAATAATGCAGAATCCAGGCAGGTTATCACAGATACATAAGAGATTCAAAAGGAAGGAGTTCGGTTTTTCACGAATTTACTTTCACCATCATTTATTTCTGGGTCAAGCGCCCCTCAATGGAAGATCTTCTGGATGCTATTCCATCACTTATTAATGATCAACGGAATGCTCTGTTAATGGCTCCTCTCACTCTTCATGAACTTTCTATGGTTGTCTTTTCTTTCCCGCTAGATAAAGCTCTTGATCCTGATGGTTACATTGCTTTATTTTTTCAGGTTTGTTGGGACATTATTTGTAGGGATTTGTTGGCTGTTGTTGAAGAATCCAAAAAATGCAAGTGCATGTTAAGATCTTTTAACATGACTAACATAGCTATCATTCCTAAGGTTACATCCCCCGAGACCTTTACAGAGTTTCGTCTGATATCTTTATGTAACACAATTTATAATATCATTACAAAAGCTATTTACTTAAGGATGCAACACATTATTCCTCTTCTTATATCCCAGAGCAAGGAGGTTTTTTTCCTAGTCGAGAAATAATGGAGGGTGCCTTGGTAGCTCATGAAGTTCTTCACTCAATTAATTCCAATAAGTCAGCTAATTCAATTATCAAACTCGACCTAATGAAAGCATATGACAGATTTTGTTGGGATTTCTTATTTAAGGTATTGAGAAAGTTTGGTTTCTCTAAAAATTGGTGCAAATGGGTTAAGGCTTGTATTTCTGGTGCATGGTTTTCTATGCTGATTAATGGAGTGCCAACATGATTCTTTCCTTCCATGAAAGGAGTTCGTCAAGGTGACCCTTTATCGCCAGACTTATTCATCTTAATGGCTGAAACTTTTAGCAGGTCCATACATAAGAAGCATAACCTTGCTCTTTGGATACATGCTCAAATTGAAGGTACTGACATTTTGGTTACTCACTATTTATTTGTGGATGATACTTTACTTCTAATGTTAAGGAAGCAAAACAGATCAAACATACACTTGATATGTATACCTCAGCCTCAAGTCAAAAAAATAATGCCCAAAAGTAAAAAAAATATACCTTTTCAATACTAATCTCATTATCTCCAATAAAATTATGAAGTCTTGGGATTTTTAGTTGATATCTTACCATTTGTTTACCTTGGTATTCCATTCTTTATGGGGGATAACAAAATCAGCTATTGGACTCCTATTGTTGAGAGGATTAAATGCATAATTGTGGCATGGAAAGCTAGATGGCTCTCATTAGCAGGGAGAATACTTCTTGTAAACTTGTTTTGTCTTCTATCCCAAATTATTACCTTTTTGTGTTAAAGGATCCTTCATCCGTGCTTCCTCAGATCCAAAAATTAATGGGAGAAGAAAATCCCACTCATTTATCTTCATGATATGGCTCAAGTAAAATCACTTGGGGGTGCGGGTATTCATGATTTGGCAAAGCGCAATCAAGCATTTGGGGGAAAGTTAGTTTGGAAAATGTACTCTAAACCTACAAATATATGGTGCCTTATTATGCAATAGAAACACCTAGATAACAATTTCCCATCACAAGTATTTTCTATGTTAGATCCTCCTAAAGGTTCCATCATTTGGGATTTCATGGTTGCTTCCAGGGATATTGTTCTGAAGTGTGTATCTTGGGAAGTAAATAAAGGTTTCACTGCTAAATTATGGAGGGATTCTTGGAATGGTGCTCCTCTTCACAAATCTATTCAATCATAGGATATTGTTTTGACTTCAAAGCATATTTGGGGTAGTCACATTGTGGAGTATGTATCTGTTGTATGTATTTTTTCTAGGAAAGTATTATGGAAAGACCCTTCTGATTTTCCCCTATCTCCTAAAGATAAAGAAAATTTCTCCAAGATGCTTGTAGATAAAAAAAAATTATATCTAAGAAAGAAGATAAATTGTTTTGGGCTCCTAGTAAAGATGGTAAGTATAATATTAAAGATGGTTATCAACTTCTTCAGCAGTAGGAATCAACTAAGACCCCCTCTTAGGATTTTTCCCTTTGTTGGACCACAATGTGCTACCTAAAGCTGGTTGCTTTGTGTGGCTTACTTTAAAAAAATGCCCTTAACAAGTGATTGATTGGTAAAAATTTAGATTTCCCAATGCTTCAATTGTGTGTTATGTGCGTAAGTCTTTGAAGATGTTGATTACCTCTTTGTGAACTGCCCCCGTTTGCATTTGAGTGCTAGATGTCCATTCTAAAAAAACTGCATTTTTTCACGCCCCTTTCCAAATAGCTTATGGGATCTTTTTCAATCATGACCTCTTCTATATTCAAATTCTTTTTTTGCATGTATTTGGCATTGTACCCCAGCCTTAGTAGTTTGCTCTATTTGGTGGGAACGAAATAAAAGGATTTTTCATCACCAATCCTCTTCCATAGATAATTTCCTTGTCAGGATAGAAAAGGCAATCTCAGAAGTGGTCAATGCTAGTCACAGCAAAACCATGAAGCATTCAATCTTCTCCACTTGGGATAGCTCTATCATTCGTGATTGGAAAGGTATCCATACACCGATTGGATGGTCCCATTGTTGTTCAGTTAAAAATTTAGTTGATAGAGCATCAATCAAATGGATTCCTCCAGCACACAACTTGGTCAAGATTAACTTTGACGGTGCCTCACGTGGTAATCCAGATATTTTAGTTTTAGGTGTTTGTATTCGAGATGACCGGGATATGTGTTTGCCATCAAAGCTTCCCCCTCTCTATTGGTACCAATAACATGGCAGAAGCACATGCATTATTTGCGAGTCTCATTCTTGCTAAGCAGGGCGGTTTTCAACATGTTCAATTGGAAGGGGTTTCCATGGTTATAATTAATGCATGTATTAAGAAGATTTTGTATAATTGGCAGCTCGCCTATATCTTCAAGAAAATATGGCACTTACTTGATTCTTTTAGTGAATTGTATATCTCACACACTCTCTGCGAAGGTAACAAAGTGGAAGATTACCTTTCAAATATGGGTTGCAATGGGGTCAATTTTAAATCCTTCAGTCCGGATGAGTTCATTAATAACAATCATGATTTGCAAAATCTGATCAAATTGGATCAAACTTTGACTTGACATCTATAGGTACAGAAGCTGGTGTTTTCATTAGTGGGATGACATATGCAAGGTACTTTAAGGAAACATAACATATTATTCTTGCAGATTTTATTTTGTCATTTATAATCTCCAGCTCTGTATGCGAACATGGTGATTGTTGAAGTTTTGAGGCACTCCATTTGTGATCGAGTACATATACCTCACATGAATTCATTCAGAAAATTTGTGTGAAATTTCATTCGATTTTTTCTAATATCTTTTGCATTTAATATGGAGACATCACGATGGATTTGCAATCATTCCATCTTGCATGATCATACATCAGCTTGGTTCCTTTTATTTCTGCTTTGCTCAATTAGTCCCTTAGTTTCTTGTTTTACTCTTTCTGTTGCGCTTCAATTTATTACCTATTATGGAATCTGCCAAAGAGGTGTGTGCCATGTGTGAATAATGTGGTTCCTTCCACTGGGAAATTCTACCAATAAATTATAGGATTCGCTTGCAACAAGTTGGTGTTGAGGATGCTTTACCCCTGCAATCAAAGATACTGTCCCTGATGCATTATACATTTGCAACTCCAATATCATATTCTAGGCTATCAGACGTGTTATCGGGTATGAATTGCTTATGCCTCAAACCAAGATTCTCCTCTATCCATCATAGGTTTTTTCCAATTTTCTGTCAAACACCATGGACCTTCTTCCTTGGACTCATCTGTATTTTCACTTTGTAAAAGGTAAGGATGTCGATTTTTCTTACTGGTTCTTTCCCGGTTGAGCCATTGAACCAAATTAAAAACAATTAAATATATGGTGGCTAGTCCACCTTTTCTTAAAAAAAAAGATGTAATTAATAAGTGAATTAACTTATTACTCTAACAAAGACCCCTTACAACCCCTTAGGACCCATTGCCACACATTAATGCATGGTAAGGGGTCTTAACAGGTCATGGGATGCTAGGACACATTTGTGTCCTAGGACCCCTTAAGACCCCTTAGGACCCCTTACCATCCTTTAATGTGTGGTAAGGGGTCCTAAGGAGTCTTAAGGAGTCGAGGGAACAATAATGTGTCTCAGAAGCCCTTAAGACCCATTAGGACCCCTTACCATAAATTATTATATGGTAAGGGTTCGTAAGAGGTCATAAGGGGTCTTAAGAGGTCCTAGAAGTCGTTAAGACCCCTTAAAACCCCTTAGGACCCCTTACCAAACATTAGTGCATTTTAAGGGGTCTTGAGGTGTCATTAGGGGTCTTAACAGGTCCTAGGACACATTAATATGTCCTAGGATCCCTTAAGACCTCTTACGATACATCGATGTGTCTAAAGACCCCTTTGGCCCTCTTACCATACACCAATGTATAATAAGAGGTCGTAAGGGGTCCAAGGAACCATTAAGACCCCTTAGAAATCATTATCATGCACTAATGCATAGTAAGGGGTCCTAAGGGGTTGTAATGGGTCCTACGACACATTATTATTTCCCAGGACCCCTTAGAACCCCTTATCATGAAATAAGGGGTCCTAAGGGGTCTTAAGGGTTTCTAGGACAAAATAATGTGTCCTATGACCCCTTACAACCCCTTAGGACCCCTTACCATACATTACGACCTCTTAGGACCCCTTGCCATACATTAGTATATGGTAAAGGTTTGTAAGAGGTCATAAGGTGTCTTAAGGGGTCCTAGGACACATTAATATGTCCTAGGACCCCTTAAGACCCCTGAGGACCCCTTTCCTAAAATTAATGTGTGGTAAGAGGTCTTAAGGGGTCTTAAAGGGGGTCTTAAAGGGTCGTAGGATACATTAATATGTCCTAGGACCCCTTAACATATATTAGTGTATGGTAAGGGGTTGTAAGAGGTCATAGACCTCTCTATCTCTAGAATCTAAGGAGCAAGGTTCGGCGCTTACCATACATTAATGTATGGAAAGGGGTTGTAAGTGGTCATAAGGGGTCTTAAGGGGTCCTAGGACACATTAATGTGTTCTAGGACCACTTAAAACCCCTTAGGACCCCTTACCATACATTAGTGTATTTTAAGGGGTCTTAAGGGGTCTTAATGTGTCCTAGGACACATTAATGACTCCTAGGACCCCTTACCACCCCTTAGGACCCCTTACTATTCATTAATGTATGGTAAGGGGTCCTAGGACATATTAATGTTCCCAAGGGCCCTTTTAGACCCCTTACTTTCCTTAACATACACTAATGTATGGTAAAGGATCATAAGGGGCCGTAAGGGGTCTTAAGGGGTCCTAGGACACATTAAAACCCCTTATGACCTCTTACAACCACTTTTCATACATTAATGTATGGTAAGGGGTACTAAGGATTTTTAAGGGGTCCTAGAACACATTATTTTTCATATGACTCCTTAAGACCCTATAGGACCTCTTACGACCCCTTAAAACACACTTATATATGGTGAGGGGTCATAAAGGATCTTAAGGGGTCCTGTAACACATTAATGTGTCCTACGACCCTTTAAGACCCCTTAGGGTTTCTTACCACACATTAATGATTGGTAAGGGGTCCTAAGGGGTTGTAAGGGGTCATAGGACACACTAATGTGTCCTAGGACCACTTAAGATTGCTTATGACCTCTTACTACCCCTTATCATACACTAATGTATGGTAAGGGGTCGTATGAGTTCTTAAGTTGTCCTAGGACACATTAATGTGTCCTATGACCCCTTATGACCTCTTATTACCCCTTACCATACACTAATGTGTCCTAGAACCACTTAAGACCCCTTAGGACCCCTTACCATGTTATAATGCATGGTAAGGGGTTATAAGGGGTCGTAAGGGGTCCTAAGACACATTAACGTGTTGTAGGATCCCTTACAAAACCTTAGGACTCCTAAACATGCATTAATGCATGGTTAGGGTCCCTAAGGGGTTGTACGGGTTTTAAGGGGTCCTAGGTCACATTAATGTGTCCAAGGACCCCCTATGAATCCTTACCATACACTAATGTATGGTGAGGGTTTATAAGGGGTTTTAAGGGGTCCTAATGTGTCCTAGGACCCCTTAAGACCGCTTAGGACCCCTTACCATACATTAATTTGTCCTAGGATCCCTTATGACCTCTTACAACTCCTTACCATACATTAATGTATGGAAAGAGTTCCTAAGGGGGCGTAAGGGGTCTTAAGGGGCATTAGGACACATTAATGTGTAATAGGACCCTTTATGACCCCTTATGATAGAGGAAAATGTTCTCCAAGAATGGCGTACATAATTGTGAAACTGAAAACTCTCCCTTTGCTCACGGCTTAAATGAAAATTTGGGCTTTTGAAGTTTAAGTTTTAAGTTTTTATAAATTTTCTCATAGGGCACACACCCTAAGGCTTGGCATACCCAAGCTTAAGGCTCGGACATGCCAAACCATAGGGTGTGCACCCTATTATTTTTGGGGGAGAAAAAAAATAAGTGGCATATTTTTGGTCCCCCATCTTTGTGCACTTACCCTTTGAGGGTAAAATATGTATGAGACATATATTGTGTAAGGGGATTTGAATATTTTTTATGTACCATTATAAAAATTAAGCACCTAATTTATACTCATTTTGGGACCATATTGAGCCCACTTTAGTGTGTTCCTTATGGTAGGACCTTATATTGTACTTGAATGCATAATTAATTTAGATATAGGTCCTCCTCCTTCTTCAAACTCAAGGTTGGATCTAGTTTCTATCCATATTTCTCCATTTTCCATAAATTCACTTGATTTATTTTCCATCTAGATCATTTACATGCTTCGAGATTTGCCATGATTTCTTGGCAGATTGAGGTTTTCAAATCCCCTTCTTAGCACACAACCCTGGGTCCATGTTAAACTTTTCCTGCACAAGTTCAACTCAAGTCACCCTTGTCCTGGACAATGTCAAACCAAGTAGGCCTTGTCCTAGGGTTTTGCATTTTAGTGGGTTCTAGGCCCGATGTGGGGTTTTTCTCCTAGGCACTTAATTGAGGTCAACTTGCAAAATTTGAGCTCCAAAATGTGTATAAAAGGAGGCCTTTTCCTCTGATTTTCACATGATCATGATTTTATTGAGAAATCTATTGTGCATTCAAGACATTCAACTGCAAGGAAACATCCATTGAAAGCAATCATCATCAATAAGACAAAGCATTTCCTTTCATAGACCTAGCTCTTTCCCCTATTGGAGGACGCACAAAGGAGTTTGAAATCAAGGAAGGAGATCCACATTTACCCACCAAGTCTTTCTCTTATTCAATTCAATATTGAGGTGAATTACAACATCTTCTCCATGAGGTTTTGTCTTACATGATTTCCTTTTGGTTTTTGTATTGAGTTAAAGTTATTGCATCAACAGTCCTGATCACATACTTAGAGACAATTTCATCTACATGGTATGATATATTCTATTATTTACATCTGATCTCTACTACATGTCAACATTCTTTCAATTGCATTTATTTCAATTCAAGGTTGATTCCTATATATGGGCTTGACCAAGGCAAGCCCCTCCCCCCAACCTTCTTTCCCTTCTTTTCTGTGTGCAGGAACAGATTCTCAGGGTTTCAGATTTGGATTTCGGGAGGTACATAAATAGTTGCAGATCCTCCACATATTTCATCAAATTCTGAGTCTCCAAGACTAGGTCGACTTTCTTGGATAAGGTTGAATTTGTTCGACATAGTCCTTTGGATCCATAATTTTCACAGTCGAAAGTTACAGGTGTCAGAGTGCCAGATTCAGAACTATTTCTGATTCTGACAGTTGTGTGTCAATCAAAGAGAGATATCAAGTTTATTCCTCTTCTCCTAATTTTAAGATAAGTTCATTCCTCCTATTGCTTAGGCATTTATCATATTTACATATTATTTTCATCTCTATCATAACAAATCACCAAAAATCCCATATTTGTGTTGATCACATATTTGCACCATTACTCTCTTGATTGTGCTAATCAAATTCACCTTGTTGGGAGTTTGGTATTCCAATATATGAGGAACTTGGTGGTCTACCATTGATCACCATTTTCATCATCACATTTTCAAATATGAAAAATGCATTCACGTGAAAGACATAGTGGGAGGATAAGGAAAAACATGCCAAAATGCAGTCACATTGAAAATGTCATTTTCTATTGCATACCAAATATGTGAACTACAGATTTTAGATGAGACAAAGGGGCAGAGATAGTGGAGTAGATATTTTCAACAAAATGAAAGAGATGGAGAGTGTTCTTCTTGTAGGCCAAATTTTAAGTGAAGGGAAAGATGTCACTTGCAGAGAAAATCTAGAGTTTCCTTCAAATCTATTTATTCTTCTTTCTTCTCATTCTCAAAGGTTCTAAAATTTTATTTCCTAGAAGATTGTAAATAGAGTTTTGTGTTTTCCAAGTTATGGATATTTTGTGCAGGTTTTAGGAGTTAGTTCCTTGAAGAAATGATCAACTAGTTTCTTGTGTTTTCTATATCATTTTCATGAGATTGTCTCCTACTTGTCTACTCTTTATTATATAAATTTATTGCATCAAGGATGCTTTGAATTCATCTTTACAGTTTCCATGTCTTGTGTTTTTTTGTTCATAGCTCTCTTTCAAGGAAAGAGTTAGATTGTTCAAATGAAATAATCTTGAGTATGTAATAAGGGTTTGCAAGAAGAATCTTATGATTTAAATAGAGGACTTGTTGACGTTAGGCATCAACGTCTTTTATGTCAATTGGTTGAAATTTACTTGCTGATAGGATTTCTTTGATAACTTCATATTTGACTGTGTAGCTTTGGAATTGGAACCTGTCTATTGTAAGGCCTAATGAATGTTTAGAATGCATTCATGCCCAAATATCAGTTTATTTTCTTATTATAAGAAGTGGGTTTGAGCTATTTTACTCTCAGCCGTGTTTACAATGTATTAAATCAAAGTATAGCCAATTCTGAGAACATTCATGTATTCTGATGTATTTTGCTGAGAATTATCTACTAGTTACTAATACTTGTTTGTAACTTGTTGATATCCTTAAGTATTACCAGGTTTACCCACTTGGGTTTTGCAGAGCCCAAAGAGGAAAACACTCCAGTCCTGTGATAGAGTCTTATCAATTGGCCACTAATCTTAAATATCTATTGACAGAAGAAGGCAAATTCTTCGGAGTATTTAAGACATCAGTTGGAGGAACCAACACATTACATTTTAAAAAATTTCTAACAATGTTAGTCTTTATAGTGTCTTGAATAGAGGTCATTATTTTATTGTAATGAACCTACATTCAATTTAAGACTAAAATTATATAATATTAAAGAAAATATAATGCATATATTATATAGTTTTAATAAAGGTAATTTTGCATACTTACAAAATGACACTCTTAAATGACTTAATTTGTACCTCCAAAGGATAAAACAAAAATATTTTTGTGTCACCAATTTGCTAGGTGTGAAGGATACTCTAACTAGGGTTTAATATAATCCTAGGATAACTCAATATAATTGGGTTTGATCTAATCTTAGGATTATCAATATAATTGGATAACTCAATATAACTCAAGGATTACACCATTTTTCTAAAACACATATTATTTCAAGTAAAATTTAGAATGCCCCACAAGTGTAACACATTATCGTGAGATTTAAATTCTAAGTAAGGAAATGTGAGGGTGATAATGTGTTTTTTTTACAATGTTATTTTGGAAACAACTCACAAATTGCTAAAGATAAAAAAAAAAGAGAGGTGAATGCAAAATTTAAAAATAAAAAATAGCTCACAATTAAACTTGAAAGAAAAGAAAATGGAATCCAAAAGGAAAAAATCTAAAACCCTTATTGAAAGAAGGAAAAACCTACGACACATTAAAAATAAAATATTTCCTAATTTTTATTTAGAATAAATAATTAAATGATAAAAATAAAAATAAAAAGGATCTAATTTCTACTTTGCATATATAATTAAACATTGGTAATAAAAGTCTAATATTTAGAGCTAGGCCTTGTTTTGGGTAATCAAAATAAAAGTTATGCTAAACATGTGTAACTTTGAAAAAATTAAACAACAATTGGTTGTATTTTGAAAATGAAAAAAATAATATTTGGAGATGTTAAGAACCAATTTGCCACAACATTAGATTTTTGGTGCTTACTTAAGTAAATGTCTTTAATAATTTAAATAATTGTGTAAATACTTGGTTTATATCTATAATATTAGAGCTAAAAAATTGTTTGCATGAAAGTGAATTGGTGAAAATGGATTGCCATGCTTTGCTTCCCCTTGTCTTCTAATATATTAATTTGTATAAAGTGTATTGACCTTTAAGAATATCTTTGGTGGATTTGTTAATTAATGAAGGTTATTTTCTTCTTAGTTACGTATTTTTTGAGTCTAAATTTTAATACTTAAGAATTGTAATTCAAATTGTAAATTTGTAATCAAAGTTTGAATTTGCAAATTCATAATATAAGAGAAAACAATACGTGTATACAATTTCTACCATTATAATACTAATAAATAATACTACTATATATTTAACGATTTATCTTTCTTTAAAATTCTCATTTTAAATTGGTTATACTTAAACTAGCAATTGCACTTTTGGTGTGCAATGGGTACGCCGAAGATATGTGTAAGGGGAAAATTAAATAGGTTTTTTGATTTGTTGTGATGTATAAATTGGACACAAAGAAAAAAGAATCAATGCTTTCCTAGGAGTCACTTAAGTGGCATTCGTGCACAATGAATTAATATCATAATAAATTAATACAAATTGATAAGTAGGAGGTATTTTTCATAGCAAGTCAAATTGTGATATTACTATCTAGATTCAACTGTGTAGTTTTGAGTCAAAACTCATTGACCCATATTTCATCTCTCATTAGAATGAATGGAACAATTATCACTCATTGCATCTAGGTGATTCTCATAGAGGTGAAGCACCAGGACATTATGAGAAGTCACTCATTTTTTTACTACCTCAGGTCAACTGCGCTTAACCACAAAGTTTCCTCCAAATTTAAGCCCACTTTGTGTGTAACCCCATTTTCAAAACCTTTAGCAAGTGTTTTTATTTATGAACCGTTCATGATAAAGCTCCTTAAGCTCATCAATTGATAAGTGTGAGCATCGCGTAGATGCCATGAGTGCTAAGTGTTCCATTCATTCTCATAGCGATGGATTCTTGTGAACCACTACTCATGAACCATGGGTCAATGAGTTTGACTAAAAAAACTACACAATTGAATCCTAATAGCACTATGACAGTTTGACTTGTTGTGGAAGATATCTCCTACTTACTAATTAATGAGCTTAAGGGGCTTTATGATGAATACTTCATAAGGCGCAACAATTGCTGAAGTTTTTCCAAATGGGGTTGCAAGCAAAGTGCATTTAACATTGGAGGAAACTTTGTGGTTAAGCGTGCTTGAGCTGGAGTAGTATCATGATATGTGACCTCTTGGGAAGTCCTGGTGCTTCACCTATGTGAGCATCACCTAGCTGCAATGAGTGTTAGGTGGTCCATTCATTCTCATGAGAGATGGGTTCTTGTGAACCTCTACTCATGAAACATGAGTCAATGAGTTTGAGTAAAAAGCTACACGGCTAAATCCTAATCGTAATAGATAGCAAGAAAAGTGCACTTAACATTAGAGGAAACTTTGTGGTTAAGCGCGCTTGAGCTGGAGTAGTACCAGGATGGGTGACCTCCTAGGAAGCTGGTGCTTCACCTCTGTGAGAATCACTTAGATGTAATGAGTGTTAGGTGTTCCATTCATTCTCATGAGAGATGGGTTCTTGTGAACCTCTACTCATGAAACATGATTCAATGAATTTGTGTAAAAACCTACACAGTTGAATCCTTATAGCAATATCACAATTTGACTTTCTATGAAAAATGCCTCTACTTATCAATTGATGAGCTTAAGGGGCTTTATGATGAATGGTTCGTAAGAATCAACACTTGTTGAAGGTTTTGCAAATGAGGTTGCAAGCAAAGTGATCTTAACCTTGGAGGAAACTTTGTGGTTAAGCGTGTTTGAGCTGGAGTAGTACCTAATGGGTAACCTCTTGAGAAGTCTTGATGCTTCACCTTTGTGAACGTCACCTAGATGCAATGAGTGCTAAATGTTCCATTCACTCTCATGAGAGATGGGTCAATGAGTTTGACTCAAAAACTAAAAAGTGAAAATGTTCGTGTTAAAATTGTCATGTAAAACCCCATGATCTAAAAAAGAAATATTAAATCACTCAGAATATTAAACTTATAATATTATTTTAAAAATAAATTTACTAATTTACTTTATATAAAATATATTATATAATAATACAAATCTAATTTGTACAATATTAGAAATATATTATATATTAATTAGTTATTATAATGCAATATATAATAATGATATAATCTATATTAAATGAAATATTATATAAAACAATTAAATATAATATAGGGTCATCCCCATTTTTTTCTAATTCTAAAATATATCATATTAAAATGATAAATCTAATTATTTAAATTGTATAAAATCTATCTTATATAATTATCTAACACACATGATTTAAAAATAAAATACTAAATCATATTATTTCTATTTTAAAAATTTCTTACTAGTTCTCTTTAGTCATCACTTATTTACGTGTGAACTAAACTCGTCATAGGACTACGTAGATTTTTAGTGTTTGAAAAAATCTTCCATTCACTTTTTTAGATTTCATTATTTTGTATTTATTTATCTTTTCATAGACATACACTTGTGTGCTATTAATTATCTCAGTCGAATTGGGTGTATATTAGCACTCTCTTTATTTGAGCCCATTTAGATAGCATATAAATTTTAAACCGTGCCCTTATTAATCTCACCAACTCATCGTATTCTATTTGAACAATAAAAATATTTAATCTATCATTAATATCGAAGCATCGTATTTGTTTGCAAATTACTAACACATGTTAACACAATAGGCTAATACACGTGTTGTTAACATATTGTGTTAACAACATATTTTGTTTACTAAGGTGAAAATTTGTGGCTGCATAGACACGACCCAAAAGGGTTATGTGCGGCTAAATTTACACCCAGGTCGTCCATCTGAAATAAGAAACACCTTTGACGTAATTAAAGAAGGCCTTAAAATTTGTAATGGGAAACTATCTCCTCCTCAATCATTAATAAATTGCTACCAATTAATTTACTTAGTGAACTTCAATGTAAACAATTTAGCTTTTTTGGGAAAAAATGAGGGGAAAAATTTGACAGTTAATAGCATGTTTACAACATAAGATTATAGTACAATTCAAAAATATAATTTAATAACTTAAAACTAAGATTCAATGCCACTTGTTTAATCTTGGCTGACAGTTAAAATTGAAACGTAAAGTCTTGTGTGCAATAGGAGTTTCATCTCTCTCAACACGACATGTACACTAAAATTATCCATTTTTAACTGACTTATTTCTGGAATGCGAATCAAAAAATGGTAGAATTATGTTGTTAAGTAACTGACATATCCTGAAATAATCCTAGAATGACTTTAGAGTAATATACATTTTTAAATATATAGTGTAATATACATTTTTTAATAATAAAATTGTTTTTTATTATATAGCTCTCTTTTCAGATTGGATGCTATGATTTTTTAAATGAATTATCAAGAATATATTTTTTTATTGAAGATAATTATTTAATATTTTTTAATTGGAAAAGAGTGGTTGTTGGGATATTTGGTTTTTTCTAGGAAGGGAACAGATCTCAATTTGAAATTTATAACTTTAAAATTTTAACTTCCCTACAGTCACCATGTGACGAGGAAAAAAATAGCCAATTCAGAATTTCTTGATTGAACTATTCACCAATTGTTAAAAAATTTGTTGCCCTCCAATCTTCCCTCTCCCTCTTAACTCACCTAATGGTGCCATTTGGCACCGTCCAATGAAGTGAGAATACCAATCCATCCTCCACCCTTGATCTCTGTCAAGTAATCTTGACATGTCATAAATTTCATCCCAGATCGAGGACTGTATATCCCAAACATAGCCAATTTAATCCTCTCTAACCCATTTTAAAATGGAATGTCGTTATGCTACCGAAATTGCAAGTGAGCACATTTCTAAATCTATCGTCACAAAAAATATAATCAATGGGAGGTTTGATATACTTTATTTTCATAGCATCTTATGTTAATTGACTTCTTTTGCCTTGTGATTTTTTGGTCTTTTGTGTGTTTTGTTTAGTCTTACTGCTAAATCATTGACTTATTAAGCACAAATTTCATGCACACACACATACATGTATGTATGCATGTGTGAGTGATTATTATTAGTACTTGATTATGATATTTAAAATTTAAAATTGACCAATGTAATATCATTCTATTAAATAAGTATTTTAGGGAAAGAAAGTCAAAGACTTTGCATATCCTAATAAAAAGGAGTTAATCAAGTTGTTCATGATTTGATTATGCTTTGGCTGGTGAAACTCAATTTACCTATCATCTCTTAAAATTCATAATAACACATCATTTTATGTAAAATGTGCTCTTTTATTGACAATTTTGAGAAAGAGGTTTGTGAACAATGATACACATGTCTATATTGGATTGTGGCATTGTATTATAAAACTTTGGCCAATGTAATACAATTTGCTACTTGCTTTGTTAGTTCAGTGTCTGATAGGTTGCATTTCAATTAGAGTTGTCATTCCTTGTCATAGGGTATCTAGAGTTGTATAGTAGATTGTATGTGACATAGTTAATGCAACACACTAGTTCTCAAATTTACATGATATGTATTGCAAACTTCTTTATATGCTTTCCTTATGAAGGGTAAGGACACCTCTAATTAGAAGGTGCATGGGGGATTATCGGTCTATGGTTGGAGGAAAAGCACCCTAATGATGTTCTTCCTCTTACAATTGAAGATTGTTGAAGACTTGATTATTCAAAGAGATATTGTATTTTTTTGAATAGTTGAAAAAGATGTAACATGCATTATACGTTTAGATGTGTATGCCAATTTCATGGGAAACATTCATTTGAAATGAAAAATTGACTTATATTAGTATGCAAATAAGTATTGAGATTATTCAAAATGAACTTTCCTATTTAATATCATGGTGTGGCATAATTATTATTATTTAAAGATATCAATAAAATTAAGTAAATTGAGCATGTAATTGTTTTATTTTTTAATCTAACTTTGATTAGTTTAGGGTTCAAATCCAAAATTATAAATTTACGACCAAGGTTTAAATTTCCAAATCCATAATATAAGAGAAAAATGCATGTGCATATGATGTGCACCATTATAACACTAATAAATAATACTACCATATTTAAAGACATGTCTTTCTTTAAAATTATCACTTTAAATTTGTTCTTATTAAAGAAGGCTTATAAAATTTGCAATGAAGAATAAAGTGACAACTATTTCCTCTTTCATGATTAATGATTTGCTATCAATCTTGTTTTAATACAAGAAACCAAGAACTATCGCATCCTTAATATTACCAATCCATGTTAAGTGAATGTTTTGAGCTTCTATAACATTTTAGTATATATACTAACATCTATTTGTAATAGAGAATAAACTGATAGTTATAAATCATTTTCATATTAGTTTTAATCGATGGCGAGCGAGAGAGAGAGCGGAGCGGGTGACCAAAGGCCGACGTCAGAAGGCACTAATTTGAATCTGGCTTTGGGCGGGAAACCATTAGGCTCGGGACAGAGCGATCAGAGTTCCTGCCAGGGCCAGGGTATCAACCAAGGTACTAAGGATGCGACATGCGAAGGGGTCCCACGGATTCGGTAGCAGGATCCAAGAGGAAAAAATGGGTCTGCACCTGAAAATAGTGAGATGGGTGCGGCTAGGGCCCCACTGGGGCGGTGGACTAATCTTTTCGGAGTCAAACCCTCTGGGAAGTCTCCATTCCCAAATATCAAGCTTGTTTCAAAAAAAGATAAAGGGATCTATGCTTTAGAACTGCCCTCTAAGCTTATAAATCATAATATTATGAGCATGGCTGCTACTCTGGTGGGTAAGTTCATTGGATCCAGACCCAATATTGAAATAGTCAGAACCTTTGTTAAAAAAAAATGGGATATTAAAGGTCAGGTTGCGGTAACGGCAATGGCAAATGATTTCATGTCATTTGAGTTTTCTTGTCAAGATGACCTGTCAAAAATCCTCTATGCTGGAAATTGGTCAGTAGGCAGATCTACCCTTATTCTGCAAAAATGGACCTCTAATCTGGATCTCAACAAGGACTTTCTGACCCAAGCTCCTATTTGGGCGCGACTTCCTGAGTTTCCCCTGGAGTATTGGCATGAGGATGTTTTTGAGGCTATTGTCAGATCCTTCGGGGAGCTGCTATCTATTGACCCTGTTACAGCAGCAAAGAAGCGACTCACTTATGCGAGGATTTGCATTGGAGTTGCTGTGAGCCAAGATATGCCTGAATCTATTGTTTTCCAATCCAGATTGGGAAGAAGAGTGCAAATTATTGAATACAAGAGTGTCCCTTTCGCCTGTTTCCACTGTAAGAAAGCTGAACATAAAGCTAACAGGTGCCCAATGGCCATGGCAAAGGAAACTGCTCGAAAGGAGTATATTAAACAAGGTAAGAGGTAGGATGACCAGCCCTTGCATAAGGACCTTTTACACACAAAAAAAATATGGATAGAGAAAATCCCTAGTGACAAGTTACAACAAAAGCAAATCCCGCAAGGGATTCTTTCTGGTGAGATCCGAGAAAGGCACATAGAACAACAGTCTTTTGAAAAGGCTATATCAACAGAGGAAGAATCAATAGCCCTCCCAGATATTAACACAGAGGGCAAAGCAATTGTAGTTAGCCAAACTCAGCTGGGGGACAATAAGGGGTCGTATGACAAGGAGAGCAGGGAGCCTTCTGTTGAGGGGGAGACAGCTGAGGCCAGTATTGACCTCTCTCTTGTCCCTAACACACAGGAAGAGCGGTGATTCGAGATGGGTAAGGAACCAAACCTCTCCCAGCTTCCAAATGAAAGCAGCAACGATCTCCTTTCACCAAGGAAAATAAGCCGGTTCTTGGAAATGGTTTCCTCCTCTACACCGGGTCAAATCTCAAGAATGGAAGCTCTTTTTGATAGTTAAAAAGATGTATCAAAGGACAATGAGGGAGCATGGATAACAGTGAAAAATAAAAATAATAGAGAACCATCCCCAGCATCACCCGCAGCAACAAGAAGTAGGGCTAAAGTAGACACAGGAGGCAAGTCAAACACACCTGGTAGGAAGAGTATGTATCAAATCAGAAAGGAAGAAGCAAAAATAAATATTGCGGATGGGTACCAGAGGACCATCCAAGAATCTCTTAAGAAAGCAGGGTGATCCCACAAAACTGTGTCCCACTTTTTGGCCAACTTTGACAATGAAGTGAACATTCTGAAAACAAACATCGCTTTCGAACATTTATTGGCATTAAACCATTAAGAATTTGAAGATGATACAAACTAGTGAATTTTAGCATTTTGTTTCTAGTTTATAAATATATATTTTTTAAAAAAATGGAATTTATTTGTATCCATTTTTCCTTCTCCTTCAAAAATTATTTTTGTGAAAAATCAGGATTTTTCAGGAGTGACACTCACTTTGATCAACATAAATTTTTTAATAAAATTGATAAGAACATAATTATTTTGAATTTAGGTTTTTAACACAAATATCTAGGGAATACATTTGGTTTCATTCAATTTGGTTGAATATTTAATATTTTATTGAGTTATGAAGTGACATTAA